>CM066330.1:235694281-235906781 GCA_033807585.1 Hydrophis major | reverse complement strand
TTTCTCATTAACAATTTTCTTGTTAATGTTTATATATTGTGCTAAAAACTTTTGGATTTGGTAATATAGTTTCTGATCTGTAATAGGCATCTTAGCTGAGCTTCTGCATTTTCAAGCCTCACACATTCAGACTTTTTTCTTTTTGATATCTCCCTAATTTCATTCTCTTTCTTGTGATTAAATATTTGTTTCATGTGAAATATATCTTTATCCAATACTATATATCTATATCAGGGATGTCAAACTCCCATCGTCATAGCATCGTGACTTTTTTCCTCTTTGCTACACTGGGCATGTGTATGGCCAGCACATGATGCATCCAGCCCATAGGCCACGAGTTTGACAGCCCTGGTCTATATCATATCTATTTGTCTCTCTGTCTGTCTCTCTGTCTGTCTGTCTGCCTGCCTGTCTGCCTGCCTGTCTGCCTGCCTATCTATCTATCTATCTATCTATCTATCTATCTATCTATCTATCTATCTATTGAGTGTATTCACACGCCATATACATACATACATACAGTATTATCTTGGAGGGGGTGTTAACAGTGGTAACCGTTCTGAGTTAAAGTCTGCCTCTTTTGACCTTTTTAGTTTGCTTGATAAATATGGTATTTGATGTACATAGCTACAAAATTCCCATATAGCTTACCTATATCAGATTAATTCTACATCCTGTCTTTCATCTCCTCCAGGAGATGAAAGTGGCATACACAGCACTCTCTTTTCCATTTTTCCCCCAAATGTGTTTGGTTGAGAAACTGACCCAATACATTTTCTTGATTGAGGATGGTCTTAAAAGTAGGTCTCCTTGGCTCCATTCCAACACCTTAAGGGGCACATCGTAGTGACTCCATAGAATTTGTATCCAGAATTGACTGTGAAGCCTTTTACATATCCATGGGTCTTGACACCCTCTGCAAATACATGCTGCTATGATGCCTCACTGCTGGCACTTTATTTCCCTATGTAGTCAGGTTGTGTGCCATCCATTTGCTCAGTGGGAGAAGCAAAAGAAGAGAGCCAAGTACTGTCCCTCCCATCAATCCCATACGCACTATTTCCACTCCTGCTGTGAGAAGATTGTGCCACTGCCCCTCCCACAGCAATTAGTTCCTGCAGGCAAAACCATCCATTGAAACAGCTGGAAAGATGGGTGAAACTTGGGGAGGGGGGATAAATTGGGGCATGGAGGGGTGGACAACAGTACCAAAACAATAGGTATACATGGGTGACCAAAGCCCTAACCTTTTTTACATGTATGCAACATGCATGCCACACATTAAAAAAGGGTGGCTTCATCACCCAGTCATGCCTACCATTTTGAATCTGATGAAATGCCACTACCTTTGGCTTCAGGAAATAGAAGGCAGTTCCTTAGAAGCAGCATAAAATAAGATGCCTAGATGTAGGATGAAACTTATCTGTGTACCCTGAATGTCCAGAGGAAAAATTGAAAAACTGTCTTGGTGGCCATTCGCTTGAAACAAGAGTTGAGCTGATGATTAAATGTCTCAGTTTCCCAAATTACACCCAAGTCCTACCACATTGTGAGAGCCTATGGGTGATAGGAGGAACATTTCCTGCAAGTGGAAGAAGCCACATTCTTTCAGTCTCCTCTACACAAAGTTACACTCCCATTCCTGTACAAAAATCCCCATTTGCTTTTGTTGTTCATTTATTCTGGATTCTAAATAGTATTAATGAACATATTGATAGTGATTTGGATTTTCAGGCTGTAAGTTCTTCATTTCCCTGCTCGATTTCTTTACCTTATAATTTCTAGTTAGGCTGGAAAAAAATTAGATTAAAGTCTCTGAGGAAATTTTATCAGAGCTTTGTTGTATAATATTCTTAATGAACATTATTATCTAATTTGTGATACCTGAATTAACATGCCTTGGACAATTATTTTATTTATTAGCTAGTTTAGTTTAAAAACAAATTAGGATGTATTATATTTTGCTTTGATTTGGATATTCCTAAATCTCCACAATTACTCCTTTCCTTTCCCGCCTTGGTGGCATGAACAGTATGAAGTTCTAAGATGTAGAGAGAATTATACGAGTATTAGAATAAATCACTAATGACGGTCTCATTCATAGCATTTTGCACAAAGCTATGTTGTGAAGATTCAAATGCTTTTCTTGTAATCATTAGCACAACTGCAGATCTGATCTGGTTGCAAACATTTCTCCTACTGGAGGGAAATTTTAGTACTGGGCTGGGCAGAGAATGAATATATTTATTAGTATGTATTTATTTATTTATCAAATTTATGTGGCTCTCCATCCATTTTTCAAAACTCTGGGCAGTGAATAAATACAAACATCATTAATGGTGCATTGGCATATTTGCTAGAGATACCATTTGCCTACAAGAAAGAATTGGTGATGCCACAAACTACACAAAGTAAAAGAAAACGAAGAAGTTAAGTGCTCTAAGACTTTTAGACTTCAAGCAGAGAAGCACCTGCCACATAACACCCCAGACTTAATTGTCCATAAGACAAAAAATCTGGATAGTGGATGTGGCAGTCACTGGAAACAGCAGAATAGAAGAAAAGGTATTGGAGAAAACCACGGTATATAAACATCAGCAAATAGAAGTAGAAAGATTATCGCAAAAGAAAGCAGATATAGTACCAATAGTATTAGCCATACTGGATGTAATCCCAAAACATCTGGGGCATCACTTGAGTACTATTTCATTGGCACTGAAAAAAAAATCATCAGTCAATTGCAAAAGGCAGTTTTACTTGGAACAGCTTACAATCTGTGATAATACTTTTTGATATTATTAAACAACATCTGCTTGTGTCAGGTCCTTGGGAAGGACTTGATGGGTGGTCAAAAATGCCAAATCTAGTAATAATAATAGAAATTTTGAGACAAAGGCAAAGAAATCTACTAAACGGGGGAAAACATACACAGCTGTAAGATGAGTTTCCCTGGCTTAGTAACAGTATTTATAAAAAGATCTTGGAACAGTAACTAATTGCAAACTTTATGCGTCAGCGGTGTGAAAAAAAAGGCAAAGGCAGTGCCAGCCTGCAACACCAGGAGAATGTTTTTAATATCATAGGAGAAGTGTAAATTCCAGTGTATACTTTTATTGTCACTTCAGATCTCAAGCATTGCATCCATGTTTAAGTTTCAGAGAAACTGAGGAGGTTTGAGGATGAGCAATGAGGATGATAAGGGACTAAAACCTCCTATGAGATAGATGAAAAAGTGGAGATATGATCGCCCTCTTCAAATACCTGAAAGAACGTCTCAGAGAAGGTCAAGTTATGTATCATCTCGGTTTACCAAAGTATAATGGATTTCAAAAGTTTCAAAAGGTTAGATTGTGTTTGAATGACAGAAAAATCTTCCTAACAAAAACACTTTCACAATGTAGCCTATTATTCCTAGGTGGGCTCCCCTCCAACCTAATCAGGCATTTGTCTATCAGAGGTACTTCTTTCACTAGGAGGCTGGGCTTGATTATTTCAATGGCCCCCTCCCAGTTCCAGGTTTCTTCTATTATTCTAATTATTTAGTTTATCATTATTCACATTTTCTAATGCTGTATTCTATTTAATCCGAGTAATAGTAATGAATGAGAACTTGCCATTTCATGAAGTGCTGTCAATTTTTGAAGAAACATGTTGCTGGCATCTAAATATCACATATACATGTAAAATTAAAAACAACCCAGAAGAATGTAAATGAAGATTAAAATGAACTAAAATAAGTTGATATTTATCAGCTTAAGAAATTCAGATGCTTCCTGTTGGAGCCCATCAAGTACTGTCTAGTCCACAACTCTATTTATGGCTGGTAAATATTTCAAAAAAAGCCCTCAAAGAGATAATAGGTTTTTTTCCCATTAGTTTCATAGCTATACTTTTGGGGGGACCAAGAAGTCCATTTATCTATCATGAACAATAGCTACTAAGGCTCTGGTCCTTGGCTAAGACCTTTCAAAGCAGCAAATTTCCATAATTCAACTAGGTGATAGAAATAGTTTTGTTCATTTGAATTTCATGCAAGCCATGTTATGGTACACAAGTATTGTCAAAAGAAAATGAATGAGATTCCACTTGGAAAATGTACTTCAATCTTACTTTGACACAGAGCAATATTTCTCAACCTTGGCAACTTTAAAATATGTGGGAATTCTGGCTTGTGAATTCTCAGAGTTGAAGTTCACACATCT
This sequence comes from Hydrophis major, assembly GCA_033807585.1. NCBI lineage: Eukaryota > Metazoa > Chordata > Lepidosauria > Squamata > Elapidae > Hydrophis > Hydrophis major. The sequence continues at coordinate 235,902,579 of CM066330.1, read as the reverse complement.
TAAAGTTGCCAAGATTGAGAAACCCTGGAGTACAGGAATACAGAAATAGGATGAAATGAATTCTAAAATAAAATAATGGGATTAGACCCAATACATTTATCTTTCTCTTGTTAAATATGTATGAAACATCTCTATTCAATATATAATTACAAGTAATCTTAAGGTCAGTACTTCATGGCAATTGTCACCTCCCAATAACGGAAAATACAAGGAGGAAAGTACTTAATTAGTCTCTTTCCCTTATCCTTAATTATATCCTAAATTGATAGCTCTGTGTATAAATTAACAACTAATTTTATATGCCTGAATTAATTTTAGCTTTCTAGTAAATTAGCCCCTTAAGCAGCCCATCGTTTCAAAAACATTTGATAAACATGTTTTGTTATCTATACCTTGATATTTTGGATTAAAATAGTCAATGCTACTTATTAATTGCATTCAGTGGGGTTTATCTAATATTATCGCAGGCAGGTTGCTATGACTGCTTGATACAAATAGAAGAGTGAAGTACTGATAGTATGCTTAAATGGTTGCCTTTTATTTCATTTTCTTTTGCTTCTGCAGGTGTTTCTATTGGTTTTTGTGCCATATTACAAGAATATATTAAAATTTCTTAGGAATATTATGATTATGTTTCTCAATTAAGCATTGAGAAACCACATTTTACTGACCCAAATACTGTTAATGTATCATCAGTTTTTGGCCTTATCAAAATCAAGAGGGTCTGCAATGAATAGGAATCAGAATGTGAATATATAATTAGAAACACAAATCGTGTACATACATAGCAGCATTGAATGTGGTTCTTAGAAAAAAATTCCATGAATGTCTGAAACTCTCAACTCCTATAATTCCTAGTTAGCATCTGTCCTAGGAATTTTGAGTCTTGACACTTCAAGAAGGTACTAGATATTAAAGACTTTTTCTAGAATGTAATCATTTAGTTATTTCTTTTAATTCAATTTGGACATTACCCAGCTCCAACTGACTCTGGCCAGTTCACAAATAATATATTAAAAGCTAATCCAAACCAAACTCATGATGACATCTAGACACAATATACAAACAAAAAAACAAAAATAACAAGCTTACTAAGGGCCACAATTATCTCATTCCCAAGGTCTGGGAATACAGCCAGATCTTCAAGATGTGGAGCCATGCAGATTTTCACAAGAGGGTCTCTTTTTAAAGAGCAGGAACCGTGAAGAGGAAAGGCATGCCTTCTGGGTCCCAATAGACTTGGAGTGTGCCAACTTTACCATCACAAGGAAGGAACCATGAGAAATGGGACCCCCTCAAGTAATCTGGCTCTATGCCTTGTAGGGCTTTGTAGGTAATACCCAGAAATTTGAATTATATATAGAAGCATACTGGCAACCAGTGCAGCTCATGGACAGAGATGTCATATGGGCATACCAAGATATGCCATCACCGCCTGTACTGTTGCATCCTGGAACAGTTGAAGCTTCTGTTGGGTTTTCAAGAACGCTTATAGTACATTATAGTAGTCAAACTTTCAGATGACTAGAGCATGAATGACTACTGAAGGGCTTCTTGGCCTAGGAAAGGGTGCACTGGTGTACCCAACAGATACATTAAAAGCTGCTTCCTGCTCTTCAAGCAAAATCTGTGAGTCTAAGACAAGGGTGTCAAACTGGGGGCCCGTGGGCTGGATGTATCATGTGCAGGCCACATTCACCCCAGCTCCGTGAATCGGAAAAATGCTGTGAAACATCATGTGATGGCAACATGATGCCACGAGTTTGACAGCCACGGTCTAAGAGGACCCCCAGATTGCACCCCACTATGAGTGGAGAAGGGTCACCTGATCCAAAAGTATGGATGGAAAGTCCTCAGAACTGGTGGGCCCAATATCAACAGCCACTCGGTTTTGATAGGATTTAGTTGGAGATGGTTCCTCCTCCTCCAAGCCTGCAGGGTTTCTATGAACTGAGGCTCAACAGTCCTATTTGGAACCAAACCAAAATCAGTTGGTTAAAATTACAAGGAAGCATATTTAGGATCATCATCAGGAGGAACTTCCTAACTGTATGAGTTGTAAGCCCATGGAATTGGCTGCCATATTAAGTGCTAGTTTTTTCTCATTAGACATCTTCAAACAAGCTAGATAGTAACTTATTAGAGATGTTCTAGTGGATTCTGAATAGAGAGTTAATTACATGAGGTTTAAAATCCCTCCGGTCTGAACTATATTTATTATTTTATTATATTGATTGGATTGTACACTGCTCAGAGCCCCCCTAGGAGGGATATTGGGCAAGACATTTTACACACACACAGAGAGAGACATAATTGTATGAATCTGTGATGCTATCATTCTTATTCTTCTATCTTTATTTATCCAAATTCTCCTGGACCAGGATTCTAACTAATGATTGTTGTTTCATGGACCAAGGATTTTTCAATTTTCTAAAATGGTTAGCTATTCAAGCATTTATTCAACATTTTACCTATCTAATATTTTCAAAGTGAAACTGGCTTCATAATAGAAACAAAGGACATCAAATCAGAGCAGCCTTACTGTAAAAGAAAAGTCTTAGATTTAGTTGGCACAATGACTGACTATTCAATTTCAGTTTCCACTAGCAGGTTTTGCTAAATTTTATTTGGAAGGAAAAATGTCGTGCGAAAGAACCCTTTCATAAGAGGGTTCAGCGCTCCAATGCTCCAACACTTACATGATCCTTAGACAATTCGATTCTCTACTGTTAATTCTCAGAAAGCAAAATTTCCTGTTATGATTTTAGATATTAAGTCTCTCATATCATAAATCTGGCATTGAGTGATATAGAGGTTGCTAAACTTCTCCTTTTCTGACTGGATTGAGAGTTAGCCAAGTAATAATAACCCAAACTTTTTTGGGTGGTGGTGGTGAAATTTTTACCAGATTAGAATGACAAAAAGCTAATTGTGCCCTTTTTCTAAACCCCTTGCAACCAATAGAATTTTGAATGCTCAATACTGCAGTCACTATATAACTAACACTTTGCTCAGATAATATGTGCAGAGGCATTTATTTCATCTCATTACCTTTAGTCCAAATCTTCATAAATGGCTTGCATTCAGAATGTCTTGAAAGCTCTGAGAAATAAACAGCATTGAAAAGCAGCTTCTGGAAAGGAGGGGGTAGAGTGACACTGAACCCTAAAGCATTTTAAACAGCCCATTTAACTTTCTATATTATATGGCAATAAACCCTGTTGCACAATAACAGGATTTTCACTCTTGGACATTTGAAATCAGGATACACAAAAATATGGCAACCTTTTGCCATGAAATCTTTAAGCAGGATTTAAGGTAGCTGGATTTTGTTCTGAGTGTACAGATAAATAAATCCACAGTTCCTAAATCAGTTTAGGAACATTTTGGGACAAGTGAAATGGAATGCTTTAATATTAATGGTAGAATACATCCTCTATATACAAAATACTGTATTCCAAACTCAGTTCTCAGGATCTCCAATGAAAGATTATCAGTTCATGCCATTGACAAAGACCAACTGTTTTAGATTTCAAATCAGGGTCACATTCCTTCAGCAATAATTTGCTGACTATTTCTTGTCAGTCAGTGGTGGGATTCAAATTTTTTCACTACCAGTTTTGTGGACGTGGCTGGTGGGTGTGGCAGGGGAAGGATACTGTAAAATCTCCAGCCAGAGGTGGTGTTTGCCGGTTCTCCAAACTACTCGAAATTTCCGCTACCGGTTCTCCAGAACTGGTCAGAACCTGCTGAATACCACTCTGTTTGTCAGTGATGGACATGACTAAACCTAGTGTTTGGATCAGAGCCAAACTAAATAAAGTCACCTATTGTCTGACTCAGTGAGAGCCTTTCTCTCTCTCTTTCTTCAAGGGAGAAAGCAGGAATTTCAGAAAAAGTTCAGTGGATGGCCACAAGTGTGTAATCAAAGCCTGCTTCCTCTATAACAGGGGTATCAAACTCGATTTTATTGAGGGCCGCATCAGGGTTGTGTTTGACCTCAGGGGGCCAGGGTGGGCATGGCTAGCTCAATGTCACTCATCTCAGGGGCACCTGTGGTGTCCTGAATGCTCTGCCAGCAAAAACGGGTTCCCGAACTCCATTTTCAGCTACCACAGCCTCCTGCAACCCTCTGCCAGTGAAAACGGAGCTACCTGTGTGGCTCTTATGAGCTGTGTTTTCATTGGTAGAAGCACCATGGGGTAGTCCTTCTCTGTTTGCAGGGTGGCCCTGTGAAGCAGAACTAAATATCCTGTGGGCTGGATGCAGCCCTCGAGCCTTGAGTCTGACACCCTTGCTCTATAACATCTCTATAATTCAGTATGGGAACTGTAATTTCAATGACGTTTGAGAAGATTCAACTTCCTTAAGGTAATGATTAAGCACTGAGGAAATTTCAGAAGTTTCAGGTTGCCCTCTCTGTCTTCACACTCTGGCTTTACCTCCTAATCTGGATTAGTTCCCACTGACATCATCTCTGCACAGAACTGCAGGTTCCAGATCTACTTTGGAAAAGGCATTATTTATCAGCCCAGTTTAAGTCAGTCACACTGTTTATTTTCCAGCATTCAGACACCTGGAAGGAAAAATATGCCAAGTGTTCACGACATATCAGCTGCTATAGTATAATAGCAAGAATGTAAGAAAGGAAGCCAGAATTGATGTATAATTTCTCAGAAAGAAACTGAAGGGCCTATTGGAAAATATGAAATTATTTTATCTCAGAAAGAATTAGTGTGGATTAAGTAGCAGTTGTTATGGATATACTTGTGGTTTAGGATTGCTTGATTCTTGTGGACAAATTGCAATTTATATCGCCTAAGAATACAGGAGAGTTTTTCAGATTAAATGATCTCCAGATAGAGGCATACTGAACTCTTGCTGTTTCTGGCTAATTAATGAGTGAAATCTTTGAACAGTAATTTGAATCTAAATATGCTTTTCATCCTAATTTCTATTCAAGTGATTGGCGAGACAGTAATCAGAAGGATAATTTTGTAGCTTGTACCTCCAATGATATGTGGATTATTTATGTGAATTGGTATAATGAAATTCAATAATGTTAGTCTTGAGAGTTGGAAAAACAAACCCATAAGATCTTTCCCCCAACTTTTCAATTCTAGATTCTAAAAATTTCTGTGATGAGAAAAGCTGTGTATGTCAAAAGATATTACTGAATTACAAGTATTAGCCTTCCTCATCAGTAGCCAGATCAACCTAGAATTGCTGGCCTTTAACATCTTGTTAGACCTTTACCCTACCGAGTAATGTTATCCATTATTTAGAAAAAGAAACACAATTCCAGCATCATATTTGTTATTTTCATCTCCAATCCCTGTCCTGCTTCTGGTACCAGTCACTAGCAAGTGACATGCCAGTTTCACAGATCGTGTGATCAGCAATTTGGGTCTTACAATAGGAATGGGGTGAGTCTTACTTCAGGAATCTGATTGCCTTCTCTAGGCTGCTTTGTCTGGATTCATTCCCATGCCCATTTTGGTATTTCCCAAGTTAAAATAATATGAAATAAACAAATATGCAGGAAGTAATCAGCACAGAAACAATCCCCAGGAGGAAGATAAGTAGTCGCTAGGCAAGAAAGTCACTTATTTTAGAGTAGGCAATGGGTGGGAGATGATGGGAAAGAATTGCATTCAAGGCAAATGGCTAATAACCATCAACCTTCATTTTCTGGATACAGCAATGAGGAAAAAGGAAGCTGCTACATCTTTAGAGAAAGAGATTTCAAAATAATTGAAAGTGAATTATTACAATCATGTCTGTTTTTTTCCCAACTAAAAGAGCAGAGATCTGTAATAATATGAAATAAACAAATATGCAGGAAGTAATCAGCACAGAAACAATCCCCAGGAGGAAGATAAGTAGTTGCTAGGCAAGAAAGTCACTTATCTCTCATCTACTTTGTTGGAAGCTGAAAGAAAGCTAAAATGATCTGCCCAAGGCATATACTATATGAGCTGCATGTTTTCAGAGATCTCTTGAAGATATTTTAAAGAGTTATATGATCATTTGTTGGACAGTTGCATCTTGTGTCAGGTTAATGGGGACAAGCAGAAAGTCAGAGTCGCCTGTCTCCTGTATGGCTTCTCCCCAGTTCTTGATCCCAGTTCTTGCAGCTCCTTATGTTACTGAACATTCTGGGAGATGAAATGTGTGTCGCAAGACTATGGGCTGCAGATCTGGAAGTGAGCCTAAAAAGGAGATGGAACTGGTTTTGTTCTCTGCCAGAAAACGGACAACATTCCGTTTTCTCGTAGAGATTGCCAAGAAGCAGACGGCTCCAGTCTGCAGGATCTCAGGCAGGATCTCTCCTTCAGCTCATGCAGATTATCTTTAATACACAGAATGACTTCTGTCTTCAGTAACAGCTTCTAAGGAATAAACTCTGGAAAAGCCTTATTACCCTTGAAATTTCTCATCCCTCTGATGGCTCTCCTTGCTGCTTCCAGACTGGCATGATTATTGCACTGACCAGCAGAGCTAATGGCTTCTGGTTCTCTTATTGGACACAGGCATTTGAAGCATGAGCATTGCAGCTTGGAGGCAGGCAGTGTCCCCTTAGATGACCCACCTTACTCTACCTTCCTGATCTTTGGTCCTTCCTTTTGCCTTAATCTGGAAGCCACATAGGTTTACTACAATTGAACACAGGGTACTACTGCCTATTCTCATAGCTGCTGGACTTTTCCTCTCAAACTCTATGGAAAATGTCCAGCCTAAAAGAAACATGAGTACGGTGTCGGTAGGATTCTGGTCTCTTTAATATGTCAGTCAGAGCAAAGCAAGAATGGTTCATCTGGGTTTGTAGTTTTTGGCAGTGAGAACTATTGCGAGCATTCAAACAATTATTCTGGGGGTTATGGAAGAAAAACAATGGCTTGGGGAAGGGCTCTGATCTGTGCATGATTACAGTGCAGGCAGCCCGAGCAGCAATTGCTCTTGATAGATTATTTTTCATTATTATTGTTATTTATAATTATTTTTTTCAGAGTAAAAACAAATCAAAACTGAAAAGGAAAGAAAAATGCAAGAAACAAAAAAAGAAGAAAAGAAACAAAAGTTAAGGAGTATAATAATAACATCCCACCTTCTTTTCAACCAATACAATGTTATGGTCTCTCCTCCATCTTACATATTATACAAATGCTTTCAGCCTCTCATTTAATCTGCATCTTGCTTAATTTTCAGACCCGTAAATCATCATGTAATTTCTTTCCGCTTTCAGCAAAAAGTCCTTGTAAAGTTTTGGGTTTTTCCGAAAAGTTTTTTTTTTTTTCCCTGACCAGAATCTTGCTAGATTCTTCCTGAGATGATTCTGTGCACAGATCTTCAGGACTCTATTTCCACCAGTCCTTGAGTCAGCAGAAAAGCATGTCAATATAAGTTGTACTGCCTATCTATAGGACAAGCTCTATCCTGCCTCATAAATAAAGCTGGCAAGTAATGCTGCCTTTACAGTTTTAATGTGGAACAATTTATTGACAGGATCGCTGGATCCCCCCCAGCTTCATTTCCCTCTCAATGAGTACCGGCAATCCTCAACTTACAATAGTTTAGTGACTTTCGAAATTACAGTGGCACTGAAAAAAGTGACCTATGACCATTTTTCACACTTCTGACCTTTGTAGCATTCCTGTGATCATGTGATCAGAATTTGGACTCTTGACAACTGATTCATGTGTATGACTGTTGTAGTGTCACAAGGTTCCCCCTTTATGACCTTCTGACAAGCAAAGTCAATGGGGAAGCCCAGATTCACTTATCATGTTACTAACTTAACAATTGCAGTGATTCACTTCTTGTGATGAGAAAGGTTGTAAAATGGAGCAAAATTCACTTATCTATCTTGCTCAGCAGCAGAAATTTTGGGCTCAGTTGTGGTCGAGAACTACGTGCCTCCTCTGCTAGGAGGAAAAATGACTGTTTGCTCTCCTTAACACAGGGTAGGACAGGCTTAAGTGAGTACAACTATGCACCTGAGATACAAGGTTTAGCACACTTTCAAGTTGCCTGAATGAGAAGCCAGAGGTGTGGAGGAACTGTACACCTGTGAGTTGTTGCACAGGATGTTTTTGGTCATGGGTCATGTGCTCTTTTTGAAAGAGCAGTAAATCTGCGTCCAGAACAATAACCCAGATAGTTGCTATTTCCATGTTTAAAACTGGAAGAGCTTCCTTCTCTCTTTCTTATTCCCCCTCCTTTACTGGACACCACCATAGTAAGTCTCTTGAAGAAATTTATCAAAGGGAGTAAAGCTCCTGCTCTCCAAAGCACAAGTAAGATACACACACGGTAATATAGGTGTATGTGTGCATATCCACAGAGCAGGAAGAGGATAGATGGAGACTATAGATAAAAAGAAGAGAGAAATAAAAAAACACTGAATAAGAAATGGGGTGGGGGAAAGGAGACAGTTTAAGAAGAAGATTGTATCTTGACTAATAGAAGTTACTGAGAACACCCTCTTATCTGCAGAAACGGAGCAAGAGACATATACATTCCGAAAGGGGCCTGCTTGGGAGCGAGCGGCGACAGCTCGAGCGGTGGCTCTTCTCCGAGATGAAAAAATGGCGGCGCGTATAGACGCAGCGGCTTATGGCTCTCCCGTTCGGTGCTCTTTTCGGTGCTTTTTTCCGCTGTTTGTATACGTCTTCTGGACTATCGGCTCTACGAGCCAACTCTATACACGATCAGATATTATAGACATTGGAATTCAATGCCAGATGTCTGTTTCGAGGGACTTTCATCGCGTCCATAACATCCCCGATGAGATAGCGAGACCAGCGGGCTCTCCGTGGATTGTTGTCGGGGCCTGGAGGCGGCGAAGACGGAGGAGGGAGAGGAAGCAGAAGCGAGGCTGTAGGTCTGGCGTTATGCTTAGGCTGAGGAAACATCCATTCAAGCCACCTCTTCCGAGTCTGTATCTCGCCAACGCCAGATCCCTGGCACATAAAACGGATTATTTACAGCTACAGCTCGCCGGTAACCGCTATGTTCGAGACTGCTGCGTCATGGTAATTACTGAAACATGGCTACATTCTGGGATACCTGACGCTAGCATGCAGCTGGCAGGCCGTACTTTTTTACGCTGGGACAGAACGAAGGACTGTGGTAAGAGCAGAGGAGGGGGGCTCTGCATCTACGTACATGAGAACTGGTGTAATAATGGGACAGTTATAGATAATCATTGTTCCCCGGATCTTGAGTACATGTCTGTAAGATGTCGGCCTTTTTTTCTACCGAGAGAGCTAACTGTTGTGATCGTTACGGCGGTGTATATCCCGCCCGACGCAAACACAGATAAGGCACTCTCTCTCCTGCTGAATACCATAAACGAACAGCAGCAGGCTTACCCTGATGGTGTTCATATTATTGCAGGAGACTTTAATAAGGCCAATCTGAAAACTGTACTCCCGAAGTTTTACCAGTATGTTAAGTGTGCCACGAGGGGAGAAAATACTCTGGATCATGTTTATACCAACATTAAACATGCATACAGAGCCATACCCCTCCCCCACCTTGGGTATTCAGATCATCTCTCCCTCCTGTTATCCCCAGCTTATACCCCCCTCAGACGCAGTAGCAGGCCCATTACGAAGACTGTAACGATTTGGCCTGAGGATGCACTTAGTAGACTTCAAGACTGCTTTGAACAGACAGACTGGAAGATGTTCCAACATCAAGAGTTGGAAATGCATACAAGTACGGTGCTGGACTATATCAAGTTCTGCATCGGAAATGTGACTGTAGACAGAAACATCCGGGTCTTCCCAAATCAGAAACCCTGGATGACTACTCAAGTCCGTGGACTTCTTAAAGCCCGTGACGTAGCCTTCAGGTCAGGCGATAGAGCTTTGTATACAGTCGCCCGAGCTGACCTGAGGAGGGGGATTAAGAAAGCCAAGATGGATCACAGGAGGAGTATTGAGTCCCACTTGTCTAGCCATAACACACGGGAGGTGTGGAAGGGCATACATGACATCACTAATTATAGGGGTTGTCACGGAACAACAGAACATCTGAGTGCAGCGCTAGCAGAGGAGCTGAATAACTTCTTTGCTCGCTTTGAAGTTTCACAACAGCGTACAGCTGCACCAGCCCTACTCCCTCCTCCAATTACATTCAGTTCTGCTACCCCACCCAGTATTTTTTCTGTGACGGAGGATGACGTCAGACGGGTGTTCCGAGCAGCGAACCCCAGAAAGGCAGCTGGCCCAGATGGAGTCCCTGGCAAGGTGCTTAGGGCATGTGCCCCCCAGCTTGCCTCCATCTTCAGAGATATTTTCAACCTCTCCCTGGCCCAGGCAGTTATACCATCCTGTCTGAAATCTGCCATAATCATCCCTGTGCCGAAGAAATCTCCCATCTCCAGCCTCAATGATTACCGCCCAGTGGCGCTTACTCCTGTAATCATGAAATGTTTTGAGAGGCTGGTGCTCCGGCACATCATGAATCATCTCCCCTTGGATTTTGATCCTTATCAGTTCGCTTACCGCACTAATCGGTCTACGGAGGATGCCATAGCCATAGCTCTGCACGCTACGCTGAACCATCTGGAGCAACGGCAGAGCTATGTCCGGATGCTTTTCGTGGACTACAGCTCTGCCTTTAATACAATCATTCCAGGAATTTTAATCAAAAAACTGGATACATTGGGTTTGCCCCCCCTTACTTGTGCCTGGATAAAGAACTTCCTGAGTGATCGGCCCCAGATTGTGAGGCTTGGTCCCCACCTTTCTTCCACACGTACGCTGAGCACTGGCTCCCCACAGGGCTGTGTGCTGAGCCCACTCCTGTACTGCCTCTATACCCACGACTGTAGTCCACACCATGATAGCAACCTCATTGTGAAGTTTGCTGATGACACCACGGTGGTTGGACTCATTTCGAGGGGAGATGAGGCAGCTTATAGGAAGGAGGTCCTGATGTTGGCTGCTTGGTGTTCGGACAATAATTTAGCTCTGAACACCAAGAAAACTAAGGAACTCATTGTGGACTTTAGGAGGCACAACACTGACCTGGCTCCCCTTTACATTAATGGAGAGCAGGTGGAGAGGGTCCATACTTTCCGGTTTTTGGGTGTTACTATTGTCGATAAGATCTCCTGGACGGAAAACACCACGGCAGTTATTAAGAAGGCTCAGCAGAGACTCCACTTCCTGCGAGTGCTCAGGAAGCACAATCTGGCCTCCAGCCTGCTGATTACCTTCTATCGTGCGTCCATTGAAAGCCTGTTGACATACTGCATTACAGTGTGGTATGGTCATTGTACTATGGCAGACAGGGAGAGACTACAGAGGATAGTCAAAACAGCTCAGAAGATCATTGGCTGCCCTCTTTCCTCCCTGTCAGACATCTATTCCTCACGCTGTCTTAGTAGAGCTGTGAACATCATAAAAGACAGTTTCCATCCTGGTAACGGACTGTTTGACCTGTTGCCCTCGGGGAGGCGCTATAGGTGCATCAGGTCAAGGACAAATCGTCTTCAAAACAGTTTTTTTCCCAAAGCTATAACTACCCTGAACTTACATATGCACTGACTTTAAGTCCTGTCAAACATATTGTAAATAATACTTTGGGACAATTGGGAAATTTTTGTGCAATATATCATGACTATTACTGTGCTGGCTGACAAGTGCAATAACTCCTACTGTGAATAGGCACAAATTAAGTGCAATAAGCTGGTAATTTTACTCATTTTATTCTTCTTTGTTGTTTTAGATATTTTTAGATATTCTTATGCACATTCTTTTTTTAACATGTATGGTTGTACTGAACGACGAGTCGCTTAATCTCACTGTGTATGCGTATGATGCAAGTTGTACACGTGGATAGTGACAATAAAGGTATTCGTATTCGTATTCGTATTCGTATTCGTATACATGAGTTACACCTTCAAGGAGTAGTACTCCAGCAAAGACTAGTGCAGACTTTTTTTTTTTAACACAGGTCTACTTCTTTTTTTAAAAAAAACCAAATGAACAGGAAAAATCCTGTTAAAAGGAGCATCAATAACTCCCAACAAAGTACTTTAGAAAGTGCCAGTCAGGCATTATGCTGGCAGTTGATTCTGTGGAAACAAAGTCTTTTGTCCTACATTCCAAGCAAAAGAGTCTGGAAGCCAAAAGTCACCAAACATCATTCTACATCATATTTCTGGCCAAAATGGAGTCAGGAGAAAAGGGAAAATACTATTTTTAAATTGGAATGGCTAAAGAGTAGCGTAAGCTCCTCTTTAGTGAGATGTGAGATGAAGGTGAGATGAAGGCAGAATCAAGAGGACACGTCCTTAATGAAACTAGTTGGAAGGGCATCTTCATGCAGCAGTTAAGATGAGCCGATGATGAGGCCTCGTTTTAGAGACTATAGGAAAAAGAGGCTCTTGTTAAAAGCGCTGAACGGTGCTCCCCACCATCAAATCCTCTCAAGCAGCGTGGGTGGTGAAAGAATGCACACTATATCTTTGCTGCCTCTGCAGATCCGAGCTCTGATGAGAAGGAATGAAGGAGCTGTGATCTGGCAAAACCAAATCAAATGCACCCAAATCTAGCAAGAAAACATCAATCTAATAATATGTCAGTTTAATCCATATCCATTGCTTTTGACAGGTAAAGGTAACAAACCAGATGACTCGGTTTTTTAAAAAAAGAAAATGCAGTGTAGGGAATTGGCAGTCCATCTCTTTGGATGATGAAAGTGTTTAAATGAAATCGGTCTAAATCTCTCAGCAGATTTCTATAACATGCACATCTCCATCTGCAAAAACCCCACACCACTCAACACACATATTTACAAATATGACATCTTTTATGGGGAACAGTGCTAGTTCAGGATCCAGGGTAGGTACTCATTGACGCAGTTAGTAAATTACAACTGTAGGTGGAATTGCCTTTCTCCTCTTGTAGCTAACATTATGTTTTACCAATTTTCTGCTTGTTAAAGCAAAGAATTTTATTTATATTATACATATTAAATATATAAATATATTTAATATGTATAATATAAATAATATTATTTGCTTTAAATATATTTATATATTTAATATTATATATTATATATTATATTAAAAAGGAAAGTAAGCAAGCTTGGATATTTAGATTACAGACAGGAGAATTTGAAGAAATTTGTCCTCTTCCATGCCCATCTGTCAAAAGAGACTAATTCAAACACTGCCAAAGAGTGAGTCAAGGGTATAGTTCTTATTTCAGTGGTGCATCTTTTTTCCCCTTTTATCTACTCTCATGCATGAGAGTAGATGTCTAAATGCTGGGGGTTTAGCCAAAAATAACATCAGCATCTTCTCTGACTGGCTAGAAATGATCTTCCCTGGAAATACTATCATATTAAGAAATGAACATTCTAGTTTAACCTTTTCCTTGATATATTGATTTTGATCAAGGAATTTTGGAAATGGAAGAATACATAGATTTAAATTTTTTTCACCTGCATTTTAAAATGCAATAATTTGAGACCAGTTAATTTTTCACTAATGTAGAAAGCTGGAGTATAAATCAAATAAGTAAGTATTGCAAATAAGAATAGATTTTTAAATACAGGGTGTCATCCACTACATGATGAAGACGATCAGTTGAATGAAATGCAAAATAGTTTTAGTTTCTTTTTGAATAAAGGTATTAAATATATATGTAGTATTTCTGTAATGCTAGAGTAGCATTGGGCATAAGAAAAACATGATTCTTACTTTCATTCAGCTATCTTCATTAATAGGTAGAGCAGAGAATGCTACTGATTAATAAAGCATGAAGGTTGATAGATTGCAGAGGAAGAGCAAATACAGTTAATCTCAGTTGGCCAGAAATAACATGTTAAGTAATGAGCAAGCAAAATGTTGGAGGAGAGAATAGAGGAAGCTTTTTAAATATATGGTTGCCAAGGTACTGGTATTCTCTTGATATTAGCATTCAGATAGCTAACCTAAATGTAAGCTTAATGCCTAAAATATACTTGCTTATTATGAATTGATAGCAACTGTCATTGACCTTGCAAATCCTTGGTTGGATAATAGGCAATTGGCAGCTATTTCTTTATTTTAGACCTCTGTTATGCTGTATAATTCATTATTTGCCTATGGAACCGTGTGAAAGCAAAGGGCATTTCAAATGGAACAGTGTGAAAGCAAAGAGGACTTCAAGTGGGACCTAGCATTGCTGGAATACAAATCGAAAAGTATATTTAAACTAGGTATTATGCATATCATATGAAAAATTAAATTATAAGTTATACATGTATGAATATTTAATAGAAATAAACTGCACACACACATACAATTATAGGAAAAAACTATAACTGATTTCTATGTGATATCAAGTCATTGTCAACTCTTAACAATCACACAGATTCAACCTTCTCCAGGATTGTCAGTTTTCAGAATGGCTCTTCTGTCTTCCAATAATACATCCATTACTGCTGTGATCGTGACTATGCATCTTGCTGTTAGTCATCGTCTTTTTCTTTCTTCTTTCCCCTTTCATCTTCTCAGCATGATAACTTCTAAAGAGAGCTAAATCTTTGCATAATTAAGAACTTTTAAAATATGTTACAGTCCAGATTTTATGTCCACCCACTTCTTAATCTACATCTGTTTTCTATTTGTGCATCTATTAATCCAACTACTATAATGGTTCCTTTTGTGGAAATTTAGCTAAATGTATAATTAGATTTGTGGTTAAAATATTACTACACAAATGTGTATTAAATAAATTGTGTATTATCTGGTGTCCATTTCTACAATTTCTCCTTGTAAGTAGATGCCATTAAAAAAAACCTTTTGGTCTAATGATGCATTTTATATTCCTGGAATATAAAAAGATGGAAAAGAGAGAATGAAATATAAATTACATCATAACAAATTATATTTTGGTACTGTTTTGGCTGTATATACATTTAGCAATTCCATTTTTTATTAGTAGTTTGATACTTTGTTACAGAATATCTATCACCTAACCTGGTGAGAATCCCAGTGAAGAAATATACTGAGTTCCCGTCATTTAACAACAGTGGCAACAAAATTATTTTTCTCTCCAGATATCTTCTGAAAGAGGTCAACAGCATCAATATTGGCAGGAGTGACGGAGTCCCTTCGGTGACAGACAGAAATCCACGATTGTGCATGGTTTTGGTCTGGGCTCACTGCTGGAGCACCCCGAGCCAGCTGGTTTCAGGGCTAAGCCACCCCATAGAGGTGGTAAAGAGAGGGGAGACTGCCAGCAGGGTTGAGGAGAGCTGCATCTCTCCTCCTCAACTGGCCATTACTCCCTTTCCCAAAGGCGGTTGCAGCGGTAGTCAGAAATGGCCACCTCAAAGAAGAACTCGACCGGAAAGGAATGTGCAGGAGGAAGATAAGAAGTGAAAGTTTTGGCTGACCGGGTTAAATTGCAAAAGTAACAACAAAGGTACCCTGGAATTTAAATTTACAAAAAAATAACATCGCTACCAAATGGAAGCAGCGAAGGAAAGTGAAAAGGGAAAGATTTGGTTTTTTTTTTTCTTCTCTCCCTTTCCCTATACTGACAGCTAAGAGACTTAAATAAGAAATTGGAAAAATCCGCTTTGACATCAACAGGCAATTAAGCTGAAAATAAAACAAAATGTCAAAGGGATAATAAAGATTTCTGGACACTATTTTTTTTTTCATAAGCAGGAAGGGAGAGAAAAAGAATAAAAGGGCAGGATCTGGAAAGAGGGAGGAGACTGCCTGGAATTAAAAAGAATCTACAGTAAAACTTCAACAAGACTTCTAAAAGATACATTTTGACTGAAACTTTAGAACAAAACAGTAGAACCCCAGGAAGAGAAAATGAAAAAAAAGAGTAAAAAGAAACAGCTTGCGTGTATTTGGATTACTTGGTGATCTTTGGATTCTTGGTTATTGCATTTGAATGACTAAAATTAATCAGTGGTTGTTTAAATATTTATACAATGGCACTACTTCTGGATGAATTGAAAATGGAACTTTAAAAGTACAAAGAAGATGCACAAGAAGGGAGAGGTTCTTTTGGCTTCGTTTTTCAATTCTTAGAAATGGAGATTTGGACCTATGAGAAACAACAAGAAATGTCTGCAAAACAAGAAGACTCGGACAAAGAAGAAGCCATCTTTAATGAACAAGTAATTCTATGTGGGGAAGAAAAAAGGAAAGGGGGGAAAGAGAATGGAGAATTTAAGACTTAAAAAAACAACCAAAGAAAAGAAAAATAATTCAAAAAATAAGTATAATACTGGAAAGCAACAGAAGAGGGGAATACAGAAGAGAGAAATAGAGGTAGAGAGACAAGGGGGTAAAAAGGGGAGAGAGAAGAAGAGAGGGAAGAAGGAAAGGAAAAGAAGTTACAAAGGACCGGAACAAGATATAGAGAAACAGAACCTATTTAGAAATAATGGGAGAAAATTTAACTGAAAGAGGGATTCTGTAAAGGTACATAAGATTGTATTGTTATATTAGTAATAGAAATAACTTTAGAAAATTGGAAACAATGTATGATTAAAATGAGGGATAAAATAGTGTAATTTAGTGAAATGTTTGTGAATAAAATAAGTGAAATAAAATAAATGAGAAAATTAAATTTGGAAGGGACGGGAACATTTTAATTAGTTAATGTTTTATAAAATATAAGTGAAGAAGGGGGAATTAATTATGGAAAGCTTATAATTGTTCCCATAGAAGTATGATATTTAATTGAAAAGTAATGTTAAAGAAGTTAAGATTTTAATGAATATTAACATGAATGATAGAATTGAATTGGAATGGAATGTGTTGTTTTAATTACATATATTTATATTTTTTTTCTTTTTTTAAGAATATAGTGTGTATTTTAAGAATGTACCAAGCAGAATCCGAATGGAAGTTATGTATTATATTGAATGTTATAACTTTAGGGTATATATTGAAGCCTAAATAAGAGTTAAATGGATAAACTTAAAAGATTTTAAGGCGTCATACTCCAATCAGTAACTACAGGAGAAACTTTGTTTAATGAGAAAAGATAATAGATAATTGAAACAGGACAGACAAAAAATATAAATATAATGATTTGAATTGAGATGAGATAATTAAAATAAAATTGAGAAAATTAAAGGAGGGGAGAAGCTATGTAGAAAATGTAAAACAGCAATAATAGAACATAAAAATGAGCATGAAATTGAATTTGTGTCTGTACGAAGAAATGTAACCTGGGATTATGCTATTTTCAAAAAAGATGTTTTATTTGTGTTTTTTTTTTTTGTGAAAACTCAAATAAAATTTACAAAAAAAAAAAAAAACATTGGCAGGAGTGACCAGTGAAATTCTGTTCTTTTTATCGTGCTTCATACACCCATGTAAAAGGCGGAGGCTTTGATGACACTGTCGTACAGTACCTATAATTTTGACAGTAGTGATCTCCCTGAGGATATTTCTGTTCTTTCCCCAGCTGAGATAAAAACATGGGAATAATCAGGAACGGATTTTATTTTAAAGACTGTGAAGTCATTGCAATTCTTGGACCAAAAATGAAGTTTTGGGCTCAGAATACTTTTAATTCAATTTCTTTCCCATCAGAATCTTTTATCATAATGTAAACTATGTTTATTCATTTTGTTCACAAAATCAAAATAGATCTCACAAGCCAGAAATTTGCTATCCTCACTTATAATTATAAACATTTTAAAGAAGTTAATTTACTGCTAGAATAAATTCATATGAGCTAAGCATTTCATGAATGCCAAATGCTATGTCCAGGTATAATTGTAAAGACCGTATGAAGTGGAGAACCAGTCCGATTGCACACCACTTGCAATTGTTTCTGACAATTTATTTGTGAATACTAAAAGCATTAGTTTGCACACTAATTGCATATCTTTTTCATCTGATTTTTTTCCCCAGGTTCGTCTGGTCATTGCAGAAAAAGGGATACCTTGTGAAGAAAGAGATGTGAGCATGCCCTTGACTGAGCACAAAGAACCTTGGTTTATGCGCCTCAATCTTGGGGAAGAAGTACCTGTCATCATCCATGGAGATAATATAATCAGTGACTACAATCAAATAATTGACTACATGGAAAAAAACTTCACAGGAGGTAAACTTTTAGATACTTTCGTCAACTCTCAAAGTGATGGATACAACTTCCATCACCTTGAATTAGCCTATCGTTGACATATGATCACTATCTTAAATATAGAGGATACTAGATGTGGAAAAGTGTTCTAGAAACTCAACGTTCTTGTAATCAAGCTCTTAACTCTTCCTACATCTGTATAGTTGTTGTCTTTCCAAAACTGGATTGTTCTTTTTTTGTTTGATTTTCTATTTTCAGAATTTCTATTGCCATTTATATAGAATTGTCTCTGGTCAGATTGAAATAGTTTATTTTGTTTAAATTGGATGATTTGTGTCTCATAGCATTCAATTTTCCCTGCTATTGCTGTTATTTGTTTCTTTATGATTTCCAAAGCTTCTTCAGTTTTTCTGGTGCCAACTCAACATTTGTTAATTAGACTTGTCTTGATCCTTACATTTTTCAATTTTTGCTTTTTCATGTTCTTTAAATTACTTACATCTGATCTTAATTTACTTTGGCATCCAGTCTGATCTTCCACTTTGGGATTGAATATGATTTTGCTTTTTCAAATTTTGACACCTAGTTCTTCTGTAACCACCACTGATGTACTGCAGGCAAGCTGATTGGTCTGTTAGATAGATAATATTTTACTACTTGCAACCAGCTTATTCAGTTCCTTCATTATATGTGCCACATCTTTCTTGGGCACTTTCCATGCTGGCAGTCTTTGTCTTTCTAGTGGTAATTCTGTATTTGTTATAATTTTCTCTTTTTATTCTTGTTTCAGGAGGCTGGAAGGGAAGCCAATTCATAGGTTATTTCAGTATTGGCCTGCAGTGGTTCTGCGCAGGGGTGGGTTTCTACCGGTTTTGTCCACCTCTGTGGAACCGGTAGCTCTGAAGAGCAGCATATAGAACCGGTTTTATGTCTGCTGATGTTTTTGCCCACCTACCCGCCCGGGCTCTTACCTGACCTTTATTTCCTGATTTTTCAACTTCAGCTGCCGTGTGAGGCACAGCTGCAGTTTAAAAAGCAGGAAAAAAGTACCTTTTGAAAGGCTGCTTCTCTGCACGCAGCGTGCTGATGGCGATTTACAGGCACCCACGCACAGCGTGCAGGGAAGCACATCGTAAATAACTGAACCTCGTAAATCACCAAACCAGTAGTTAACCCTGTCGGATCCCACCCCTGGTTCTTTGGTTATTACTTCAAAGTTATCATTTTTTGAAGCTCATATTGGTTGTTTCTTTTATGCAATTGTTGATATTTGAGTTGTTCTATTATTCTACTATTGTTTTGGAGTCTTTCATATTCACAATTTTTCTGAATCTCCCTAAACATTTTGTTTCTGGTAATGAATCTCCTTTGATTTGGTAATCATTATTCAGTGGTATCTGAGTCTGCATAAATTCTTTTCCAATGTTCTAATGTTTGCAATTATCCCCATTTTTGAAGTTGGTTGATCAGGTGGTTGATCTGCAGCTGATAGGAATCCTGCAGGAAATGGATTATCTTGATCCATTTCAATCAGCTTCCAAGCTTTGGAAACTGAATTTAGTACTGAGACCACTTTAATTGCACTTGTTTATGATCTGTGGCAAAGTGATTGTGATTCCAACTGTTAAGTCTGGTGCATGGGTGCGAATGATGGTGACGAGCCGGTGGAAACAGTGAACTTCAAACTCTTTATTTACATATTGTAACTGCTCAGCTAAAAGCCTGTTTAAGCCTTACTTATATAGGCAACTCATTAACTACTTAACCAATCACGAATCTGGAGCGCTAGCTCCTTTTAACCAATAGGAATCGTCTGTTAGTGGCCAATCGGATGCTTCTAAACGGGCCAATCCGATCGGGCCATCAACAGACAATCAAAAGTGCAGGGCCAGAATCCTGCACTAGACTTCAAGCTCAATGATAACTTTATTGGTATTATGCATTCACAACACCCCTTTCCCCCGGCTTCTGCCCACGGGGCACAGTTACATATTCCTTAAGGTAGGACGGTTGTTTAATTAGTCTTTTCAATTTTCGCAAGGTACCAGTTGGTTGGCTGCATTCTTGCTGAGGTAGATCGTTGTAAAGCGGTACGGGTGCCTCTGGTTCAGAGTTCACGTTCTCATTGTCATCAATATCACTGGCCATTTCCTGAGGTGCGTTCACTCCAGTCCCAGGTTCCTGTTCCTTCGTTTCCATTTCCATATCAGTCTCTTCAAAGGGGTTTCCTTCAAATAATAATTCACTTTCCTCTGTATCTCCACCCCCCCCACAGTTTGGGCAAAAGGGAGTTCGGAATTGCGAGGTGGTAACCGCGATCATAGCTGATCTATGTGGCGCTTCCAAAGTCTATCGTCAGGGCACTGAACGAGGTATGATCTAGGACCAGTTACGCGGATTACAGTCGCTTCCACCCACAGCGGATCACCCGAAAAGTTTTTAGCGAATACGAGATCGCCTACCTGGAAGGTACGGCATCGGCTGCTGGACCCGATTGGCTTTTCGGGTTCGTAGGCTGGGTGTAACCAGTCGAGGTGGGAGCGGAGTTTTCGTCCCATTAGAAGTTCGGCAGAAGTTTTGTTGGTGACGCTGTGAGGTGTAATGTGCTGTAGGAAAAGTATCCGGTTGATCTTTTCATCGATGTTATCGTAATCAATCTTTTGCAGAGTCTTCTTGATGAATTGAACCATGCGCTTAGCCCTTCCATTTGCAGCAGGGTGCGCAGGCGAAGTGAGCGCGTGTCGAATGCCCCGATCAGCCAAGTACTGCTAAAAAGGTAGCGCGGTAAATTGGGGCCTGTTGTCGGATACCAGGATGTCTGGTAATCCGTGGGTTGCAAAAAGTCTTTCTAGTCTTTTGATGACTGCGTCAGTGGTTGTGCTGTTCATTCGGTGAATCTCAAGCCAGTTCGAGTAGGCATCGAAGGTTAGCATTGGTCGGCCCAGCAAAATCCAGATGGATGCAGGACCAGGGTCCCTGCGGCGTCTCCCATTCAGTTGGGGTTGCCTTTGGTGGAGCGTTGCTTACTTCTTGGCACCTCTTGCAAGTTTTAACCCATGATTCAATTTGTCTATCGATGCCTGGCCACCACGCGTAGCTTCATGCGAGGCCTTTCATGCGCACGATGCCAGGGTGGCCCTCGTGCAAGGTTCGTAGCAGTGTTTGTTGGAGTCATTCTGGAATAACAACTCTATCACCCCAGATGACACAGCCCTTCTGTGAGAACAGCTCTGTTTGACGACTTTTGAATGGTGCAAAGTCGTCTGGTACTTGGTCCAATGGCCATCCGCGTTCCACCCATGTGAGGACTCGCGCCAAGATGGGGTCGCATTTTGTTTCTCTCGCGATGTCACGGGCAGTCAATGGCGGCGTGTGGAGTGCCTCGATCTGCAACGCTGTCATCGTTGGTGCAGGATCGTTGATAGTTTCAGGAAGTGGTGTACGGCTCAGCGCATCAGCGTGGGGAATAGCTTTGCCCGGACGATATTGTAGCCGATAATTGTAGGCAGCCAAGAATTCTGACCAGTGGGTCATTCGGGGAGATAGTATGTAGGGAGTTGGTTTGTCCCCAGCAATGATCCCCAGCAATGGTTTGTGGTCAGTTACAATGGTGAAATTCCGACCGTACACATACTCATGAAACCTCTTAACTGCTGACACAATCGCCAAAGCCTCCTTATCAATTTGGCTGTAATTTCGCTTGGTTTTCGAACCCTGTATCTAGACTTCAAGCTCAATGATAACTTTGTTGGCATTATGCATTCACAACACCATCCTTATGCTCCTTGATCTCTGGATCATTTTCAGTACTACTAATTATAACTGTGATGGTGAACCTATGGCATGCATACCACAAGTGGCATGCAGAGCCATTTGTGCCGGCATGCGGGCTGCAGGCAAATTTACCTCACTGGGCATGCGCACACCTAACAGCTGATTTTTGGCCGGTTTGAGGCCTTTTTCAGCCTTCCAATGGCTTGAGGAAGGCTTCTGCAGGCTTTGCAGGTCGAAAACTAGCCCAGTTTCATCACTTCCTGTTTTTCCAAAAATACCGGAAGTGACGGAATGGGGCTAGTTTTCAGCCTGCAAAGCCTGCAGAAGCCTTCCTCAAGCCTTTGGGAGGCCGAAAAAGGCCTCAAATCGGCCAAAAATCAACTGTGAGATGCAGTGCAGGTAAGGGGACGTGGGGGGCATGCATTGCCTCCTGGATGCCAGCACGGAAATGCAAGTGTGCAAGTGCGTGCACAATTTTTGGCACAGGAGCCCAAAAAGGTTAGTCACCACTGGACTATAATATCCTTCTGAGCCAGCTCTGTGGATTGGGGATTGAAGGCACCATTTTATGCTGTTTCTCTTTCTTTATCTAGGTCCAGTTCCAATCAGCATTGTTAGGGAGAGATCATCCTCTAGATCCCTTATTTGTCATGTGCCACAGGATTCTATTTTCTCTCCTTTTCAAAATCTACTTGAAACTGCTGAGTGAAGTAATCTATTAGTTTTGGGTTCGCGATCATCAGTATACTTATGTTGACAAATTATATCTTTCAACTTGGACTAGCCAAGTGAGACTGTCATGTTTCTGATCCAGAATCTGGAGACTGTGCAGGTTTTGCTGGGAAGAAACCCTTCCAGACTCAAACTTATGAAGACTGAGTAGTTCAGGATATTTGGACCACCCAGATTTGGGAGTATTCCAACTTTGACCTTAGATGAGTAATACTTCATCATTTACAGGTGCTGTGCAATTTGAAATCCTCTGGACTCACAATGCCTGCAAGTGGCAGTTGTGGCCAAGAAAGGTTTTGCCAAACTTCATTTGGTGCACCAGTTGCACTTTTTCCTAAATCCCTGGTCACCATGGAGTGACTACTAACATTCATTCTACATGGGCTGCCCTTGAATATGACCCAGAAGCTTCAACTGGTCCACAGTGCAGCAGTACAGGCAGTGATGGGTATGTCTTTGAATGCTCATGTAACACCTCTGCTTTGCAAGTTGCATTATCTGCCAGTTTGCTTCTGAGTGTGATTCAAAGTGGTGGTGGTCATCTATAAAATTAAGCCCTATATGGCATGGGCCTGGTTACTTGAGGAACTGTTTGTTTCCCATAGCATCTTGCCCAGAGGTCCCCAAACTTGGCAACTTTAAGATTTGTGGACTTCAACTCCCAGAATTCCACAGAGTTTTGCTGGCTGAGGAATTCTGGGAGTTGAAGTCCATTAGTCTTAAAGTTGCCAAGTTTGGAGACCCCTGATCTTGCCTCTTGGGACCTGGCAATGGTGGTGCTTAAGCAAAGCATCCTTGATCCCTGAGCTAGAAGACCTCCAAGGTCCATTCCAGCTCTGTTATTCTGTTCTGTTCTGATATAGAATTACAATCAGAATTTAGTAAACTTTCCTCTAGGGTACAATTGGAACACATTAATGTATATTTTAAAGCAGTAATATACATTGATCAACTCAAACAATAAATTTCAACAAGCATTTACATTGCCATGGTTCAATATTATACCATCAGCAGAACTGGAGGAAAAAAATTGTAAAATTCCATAACCAGAAAGGCTTTGCCCTTGTAATGATGGCAACATTGAAACAGAGGCTGTCATATTCTATTATGCTGTAATTTCCTTTGGGACATACACACAGTACTCTTCATGTCTCTTCTAATTCCATTTCCAGAATGGAGTGAATAATTTTTATGCAAATTTTAATAGCAGATAAGAACCCCAAGATAACCCCAACCATTGTAAAGTTTGTTTTTTTCAGCTTGTAAAACTTATATATTGCTGACAGCAAAATGGTGCAAGCATGATGGTAGATCTTTTTATTTTGTACACTTTATTCTACTCTATATGTTCTATCTTGTACTCTAATTTGCAGAATTTATTTAATCAGTTTTATTCAGTCTGGGTGGCTGATCTGTAATAAAGAATTTGATTTCATATTTATTCCAGATGAAAAGTCAGATTCCAGCTGAACAATTCAAACCACACAGGGAATTTTGGCAGCAAAAAAATGAAAAGAAAACAAAGCTTTTAAATCATGCTGCATATTTATTTCCTGACTATTATCAGATATTAATAAATAAAAGCCAAAACCTCTATACAATAAGAACTAGATATTCAGAAGATGATATTATCTTCTCTGGTTTCCAGAATGAACTTTAATTAAAAGATATATGCATCTGTCACCACCATGGGGCAATTTAGGTGAATTATTTTAAAAGGATAGCATAGCTTTAATGAGACCAGAGATAATTCCAGAGATAATCAATGAACTGATTGAGGAATAGCATTTGGGAGATCTGGGATGAGAGCCAGGGAAAAGGTTCATTTGGACAAGGGAAGATGAGGACTGAAATACAGAATCAAATCTGTAAAGCAGGGGTCTCCAACCTTGGCTCCTGGAAGCCTGGCGGACTTCAACTCCCAGAATTCCACAGCTGGCTGTGGAACTCTGGGAGTTGAAGTCCGCCAGGCTTCCAGGAGCCAAGGTTGGAGACCCCTGCGTGTAAAGGATAAGTCATAAACAGTACCTCACATAAATAGTACAGGTAGTCCTTGATTTACGACCACAATTGAGCCCAAATTTTTTGTTGCTAAGTGAAATATTTGTTAGGTGAATTTTGCTCCATTTTATGACCTTTCTTGCCACAGCTATTAAATAAATCACTGTGTCAACTTGTAAAACATTCCTATACTTGTTTCCAAGTTGGCATAAGAAAGGAGAGGAAGAAGACTGGAGAAGCATACAGCAAATGAACTTAGAAGCACATTCCAACTTTATCTTTAAAAAGATTGTAGCTAAGCTACTGAAGCTTTGGGGGGCGGGAACTAATTGGAGAACGTGATGGATGACACCTAGCCCATGTACGTGCTTAATTGGAGATATTGATTTATGTCACACCCAGGGGGGAGGGGGAAGCAGGGTCACAGGTGACTATGATTACATATGCCAGAATCGGCTTCATACAGGTCATGCCAATATGTTGTTCCTAATGAATTCTTTTAAGTTTTTTGAAGTTTGGCTCAGGGCTCATGATTTCATTAGGGTGATCACTGGAATCCTGACACACTGCAGTTATTAAATTAGTAGCACAACTGTTAAGTGAATCTAGTTTTCCCATTAACTTTGCTTGTCAGGAGGTCGTAAGAAGGGATCAAATGACCTTGGGACACTGCAACAGTCATAAATGTGGGTCAGTTCTCAAGTGTCTGAATTTTTATCGTGTGACCATGGAGATGCTGCAATGGTTGTAAGTATGAAAAATGGTCATAAGCCACTTTTTCAGTGTCATTGTAACTTTGAATGGTCACTAAGTGACCTGTTGTAAGTCGAGGACTGCCTGTATAAATTCTCAAAAAAATATGAATTGTATGTCTGAGTAATGCACTATGGATGTGTCTTCATGTAATGCTAATTCAGATTTAATAACACATGCATGAGCCAGGAGTCAGACTCAAACACATGACTTCTTCCTTCTTTTAATTCAAATTAATATCAGCACATTCTAATGATTCTCTTCAGATGTACTGATGCAAAGTCTGTCAGATATATCCTATCTTATACTTGGAAAAATGCATTCGTTAAATTGAATTCTACTATTATCTATGCATTTCTCTAAGTTATCAAGTTAATTCTGAAATGTATTTCTATTCTCTAAGCTGATTTAATATGGTTAGAACCAGAGCACTGCCATTCACTTGGCAAATTCCTATAGTTAGGATACTTTACAAATTAAATTCAGGCTTTCCAATTTATTTTTCCCTACAAATACAGGACCCAGCAGTAGAGGACAGAACTGCTATTATTCAACGTCATGTCAAAGACAGCTGGTGCAGGAAATTTGAAAAGAAAACAAAGGTCTTAGTTAAAGATAAAAAATCACTGTATTGTAGTGCTACAAGAGAAATACCCTTGCACCTTTTGCTACCAATGGTCATTCAACTGCACATATTTAGTTGCTGGGATTATAACTTACTACTAAATAACATTTTTGTGTTAATTTTGGTCAAATTCTGGGAAGCCCATGAAGTGCTGAGACCTCAGAAATACATCTTGATTAAGATACTCTGCCTGCAAGATCTTGTAACTGACTAAGGAGATTTCAGGCATGTTGACTGCTTTTTATGCTTGCTCATTCATACAAAGATGTTAACAGAATAACAGAGTTGGGAGGCACCTTGGAAGTATTTTAGTCCAAACCCCTGTGCTGAGGAAGGAGGCCCTGTGACATTGGCTGCCCAATTTCTTCTTTAAAACCTCCAGTGATGGCTCACTGACAACTTCTGAACACAAGCCATTCCACTTATAGTGTTTTAACTCTCAGGAATTTTTTTTATTGGTTATCCAATTTCTTGTTGCTTGTACTTGTTAGGTCTTTAACCCTGCATGTTTTTGCCAAAATGTCCATTTTCCTTGATATTTCAAATCCGAGGTGCAAGATTACCCTTTAAATCTGAGTCTATAAATAGGCTCACAATGGCACACTTATCTACAATAAGTAAGTTATTTACAATAAGTTATCTTTGTAGAAAAAGAAACATCAGATAAAAGCATAAACTAAAGTCTGCTTTAACTTTCTTGTTTTGCAGAGCACGTCATCCAGCTAGTTCCTGAGAACGGAAGCCTCCTTCATTCACGAGTAATGCAGTATAGAGAAATCCTAGATTCCTTGCCCATGGATGCCTACACTCATGGATGCATTCTTCACCCAGAACTCACCACAGACTCCATGATTCCAAAGTATGCTACAGCTGAGATTCGCAGTAAGTGGTCAGTTATGGTCAGTTATTGAGTAGTTGATTATAGATATGAATAGATGGCAATCCCTGTTTCATTGAAAATATGTCATTTCCCAATAGCACAAAATGTTTAGGGAACTCTAAGCATAATAAATGAAAATGATAGACTCAAAGGATAAAGAACAAAATCAGCAGAATTATTTGCTGATGTGGCTAATTCTTGATGTGCCACTTTTAGTACTACTAAAAAAAAGGAGCCATCTTGTCATGCAAAGACAAGCCACAGCTCTGCTTCAAGTGTAGGGGTTTAGGGAAAGAGGTTCCTCCAGCTCATGAAGCAGTCTTTCAAAGCTTGGTATTTTCCAGATGTTTTTAAGCTATGGATAGAAATTCTCAGTATTTAACATCTGTTGATATTATGTTGGCCTGAATATGTTGCCCTAAAATCTTTAGAAGCTTGCAATGTGGATAATTTCAGTTCAGAACAGTTTTTGCCAGTGTCCTTTCTTCTTAATAGAAAACTTAAAATTAATTACAGTGTATATTGCTTTCTATAGAAAAGAACTCAAATTCAATTTGTGGTATCTCCACTTAAAAAGAAAGCTATCATTCCAATTGAACTCACACACATCAAACAACTGTCTGAAGGAACACAATGGGTTTTAATACAGTGCGATAGATAAGATATTTGGAGTCTCTTTCACATGTAATCTGCATCTATATAACCTTTCTGTCTTTCCCTTCCTACCTCCAACTTCAATTTAAATCCTACATCAATCAAGCTAGTTTGTGCAGCTGATGAAGTGAGCTGCAGCATATCAAATGTGCCAGAAAAGGTGCTATCAGACTCCTGATTTTTTTGCTATCATGTACTAACATGGTTTTCATATAATTTCTATTGTGATCTGGAAAATCAAGGATGTGTGGATAGGATAGCACTTCAGCTTGGCAGTGGGCAAACACTGATTGCCCAGTCACAATCTTCTCTGGTGAAATATTTTGTATTTCTCTTCAAAGTTTGCATTTTGTTTGTTTGTTTAAGTTAGCTTACTGTTCTTTTATTTCAAATTCCTTTCATTGTTTCTTTCTCCCTCGTGATACCTTTCTTTTCCTTTTGTTGAGACATAAATGCCTATTTTTATCCAAGGATATAATATGTGCTACTTGAATTAATGATAGCATTTAGCATAAGGCAATTTCATAAAGCATTGTACAAAAGACACAACTTCAACTGCAGGGCAAGTCTGTTTGTAAAGATCAAATGTGCTGTGCTGTACTATGTCCAGCTGTTCCCTTCCATTGGCTCTAATATAATGATTCGTAAGACCTAGCTTGACCATTCTAGTTACTCAATATTGCTGGCTGTAACCCTGCCTGATCCCACTCTTTTCTTGCTTCTGTCCCTAGTCCAAATTTCACATTATGCAAGCATCAAGTAAGGCAAACAAAACCCTCTCAAGTCTGTCCTATAATGGAAAGTAGTGGATGGAGTAATTTTTGCTGTGCTACTTAAACACTTTTGGCTTGGTTTGTTTTGGCAATGACAAAACTGTGTTTGTGTGACATTTGAATAGCTTGCTTCACAAGTCCTCTCCGCCTGCTTCAATAGCTGCTTGTTTCTGTGAACCAAGCCTTACTTTGAAATTGGGATGAGCAACATTTGGGCCTCTGTTTTAAGTGTATCTTTCTCAAGCCTTCACTAGTGGCCATATCCCCACTGCTTCTCCCCACAAGCACCCAGGAATTTCATATCACGTATTACATATATTTGCTTTTGATCAAGTAGGTTTTACTCTACTTCTTTTGAAGTTCCATGATTGGTGAGAAGTGGGGTACAAATTCAGAGAGTACAATTTGACATTTGGAAAATTCTCAGTAACACGTAGCTCTGCTGTAAGCATTTCACTTAATGCATGTCAACACAAAAGCCGTTCTCTCCTGTCCCCATTAGACTATTTATTAGTCCTTGAAAATTTTAAATAGTACTAGAGGTTTTTTTAAAAAAATAATACGATGATAGGAATTTCCATGGCATGTTGAAAATCCCTGCAAATACACACGAAAAGTATCTTTTAATATACGCAATAGAGCTTTGAAGATTTCAGTTTGGCTCAAATAGGAACTGAACTGAGAGAGGTCTTCTGGATTTCTATTGGCCAAGAGCAGCCTTGATGTGTCTAGATTAGATTACAGAAATAAGGATAAATTGACAATTCACTTTGTGCTTCAAGTACAAGCTCTCATGAAACATCGACAATGCCTAATATAACTCTTCCACAAGGACATTTCATGAAAAGCAGTCCTACTGTGTGGATAGTGATATTGTGACAAGAATACCAAAGGCAGTTGCAGTTTAATGACACAGGATAATTTATAATCAAACAGTTCAATTTGCAAATGCAAAGATTTTTTAAAAATCTTCCCAAACTTAATATAGAATTGTAAATTCAGGCTAGATTTTCCCTCATCTTTAAATTTGTTTATTTACATGGCTTTCTTCACTATTTTTTTTTTTTTTTTTTGGTTAAGTTTGTGCTTGACTTCATGTTTTTTTCTATTGGAAGTGCTTCTAAATTATTTGAGAGTGCCATATGCTCTCACAGGAATATGGGCATAAGAGTTATATAGAATATCTATATTAGGGGTGTCAAACTTGCAATTACACATTGTTGTCACGTGACATTGCAACTTTCCCCCCATTGCTAAACCACGGGGGGGCTTGGCCAGCATATGATGCATCCGGCCCATGAGCCACAAGTTTGATACCCCTGATCTATATTCAGAGGTAAAATTGTGCAGGATAATAAAAATGAGAGCAGCAATGGCTATTATTACTGTCAAGCCTTCTTTTAATGATTGGATAGGATAGATCATGGAAAGAGGAGAGACATGATACAACTTTAGAGAGAGAGAGATTGAAATATAATTGTACTTATAATTGCTGTGAGGAATATTAGAAGAAAACATTTCTTTATGTTTTTATATCTTTTTTTAAATCTTTTTTTTTCTATTTTCTTTTTTATTAATATATATATTGGCCATCCATCTTACTTCTGGGCAACTTTTCATATTGTACTTTTGGATTTTTCTGTTCTTTTTTTTTTACTTTTTCTGTTCTAATTTAGTCTATGGTAGTTATTGTTCTTAAAACATAATACAGTATATATATTTTAAAGCCTTATGTGCTATAGCAGGTGGCAGCATCTAGCCAACCGCAACTGAACTGGCTTAATGGGGAATTATTAGGAAATCTCAGAACAATAGCTAGATTGGGAAATTTAAAACAAAATTCCAGGAATTTTTCCAGTAGCAAACTAATTCCCTATGCCAAACAAATTTGCTGGAATTTGTTAAGCCTGGGTTCCCCAACCAGTGTTAAGGAGACAAGCTAAACAGAATGTGCAGCATTAGTCAGATAGGCATACAGATAAATGTGTGAGATAAGTTTGTATGTTAGTTAACATACAGTAAAAATAACAGATACGCTTGTACTATCAAAATATAGTTTATTCCATTTAGAGTTTATAGCATAGTCAAAATAACAGTCCATTAGTCATGTATCGTTTTAGTCAGTCCATTCAAGGATATTCAATTAGCAAAGTCCGTGTAGAATATCCAATGTCAGTTCACTTACAATAAATCAGTCCTCTCACAGTTGATAAATCAACAGTCCTTTCTCTCTCCCGTTCCAGTAGGGGAAAAACGCAGTCTTCAGTCTATGCAGTAATTAGGGATCATAAAGCCAGAGAGAGCAAGCTGCTGTACCTTGCTTCTTTTATGGTGCTTTTACAACCACTCCCTTAATTACATTCTTACAGTTAAAGTTACAGACACTTTAACTAACAAACCATGATAACATATTTATTATTTTACCTAAACCAGTTAGGGTAAACAATGTTATCCCTAACAGAATTCACCAAATAGTCCATAGAAATCTCAATCTTTACCCATTTTCTATTTTTTTTTTTTAATCTTGATTTCTTATGTAGGAGGCTAAGGTAGATGATCCTTTGATTTCTTCTTCTTGTGTTCTATTTTTAGACTGTCAGCCAGGGCAGATTGATGGTCAAGTTCTTTGGGGATTGATTGGGGATATTTGATTCATTGTTATCCTGGGGAGACAGCAGGCAATCAAATACCAGAGCAGCTTCCAGAGCCAATGAACTGAGAGAATGGAGGCAGAGGCAGATAATGTACTGGGCTGTTCCCACACTGGAGAGCTAGTCCGTTGTAGTTCCTATAGGGCTGGACTAGAAATCAGGAGACCAAGTTCTAATCCTCCCTTAGGCATGAAAACCAGCTGAGTAAATTTGGGCCATTACTCTCTCTCAACCAAGTCTACTTCACAAAGTTGTTATTGTGTAAAATGTGAGGAATATGTGTGTACACCACCCTGAGTTGGTCAAAAGCTGTGACAAACATCTCATAATAATAATTTTAAAATGGCAGGGTACGTAACCTAATAATATTCCAGGAGCTATGAAAGGGCTCATGTCCTTGAGAGAACAGGTGGCAAATTTCCTAATTAAACCATGCTGGAGTTACATAACAACAATTTTCAAGACATTTCTTCTTTTTTGCCTGGAATATATTCTCCTTTTTTCAAATCTTCACATTGTTGGTTTCTTGCTCCTGGGCCTGCAGGAATTTAAGAATCTATCTTCTTCATGGATCTCCAGCTGATTTATAGCCTCACTTGAAACTGTTATTGTCTGAAAGTAAAACACTATTCACTAATTTGTACATGGAATCAAAAACAAAAAAGGAAAAGTCTAAAGTAAATTTCTGACTATATTGTACCGTGAGCTTATTTCCTAATAAACAGCAGTTTCCCCAAAACAAAAGTTCCTTGGGTTCATTTATTTAGACTTCCTCCAGTCTGTAAGATTCTACCTTAATCAAAGCGCTCACACGAAGCTATGCGTGGTGGCTGGGCATCGACAAACAGATCGAAACATGGGTGAAGACTTGTGTAAAGTGCCAGGAAGTTAGCAATGCCCCACCTAAAGCAACTCCAACAGAATGGGAAACACCTCGGGGACCGTGGTCCCGCATCCACATTGACTTTGCAGGACCTACTAAGGGACATACGTTCCTCCTAACAGTGGATGCCTATTCAAACTGGCTCGAGATCCACAAAATGAAGAGTACTACAACCGAGTCCATCATCTGGAAGTTGAACAGGCTATTTGCGACGCATGGACTGCCAGATGTTCTGGTCTCCGACAACGGACCCCAGTTTACCACTCTACCCTTTGAACAATACTTAGCGGACCGGGGTATTCGCCATGCGCTAACTTCGCCATGCACCCTGAGGCTAACGGAAGAGCCGAGCGCATGGTACAATTTGTTTAAAAAACCCTCTACAAAATGGACTATGGGGACATTGAAGATAAGATAAACAGAATACTCCTTCTCCAACACATCACTCCACACAGCGTCACCAACAAGACTCCAGCTGAACTATTAATGGGATGCAAACTCCGTTCCCACCTTGATCGGCTTCACCCGTCTTACGAGCCAGAGAAACCCTGTGGATCTAGCGGAAAATACCGCGAGTTCAAGATAGACGACTTAGTTTTTGCCAGAAACCTTTCTGGCGAACCGTTGTGGGTCGAGGCAACTGTAATTCAAGCCACTGGACCCAGGTCGTATCAGGTGAAAACCTGTGACGGAAAAATATGGAAACGCCATATAGATCAGCTTTGCTCAAGGCTACAACCTAGTTTCCATGACTCCGGTAACTCCCAAACTGAGGGGGGAGGGGATGTCGAAGAAACCGAATTTGAGATGGCGGAAAGCAGGAACGAAAGAAGTCAGCAATCAGGCATAACGAATGAAGAAGAATCAGGGAGAGGCGTGTCCTCGCCACAGAGGAACACCTCAACAAAGGCAAGCCCACAAAGGCCAGAGAACAACAATGAGAACATTAGCGGCACTGAGTCATCCAATGAGGAACCACCGGCACCCGACTTGCCCCAAAACGTCCCGCTGAAACCGGGTTACAGACAGGAACCGGTGGGACAGCGTAAATCCAATAGACAGTCAAAACAACCTTCATACCTCAGAGATTATGTCACCACACCCCCTAAACGGAACCCGGGGGGAAGGGGTGTTATGAACTAATAAAACACTTAAATAAAGTTTTATCAAACCTTTAGAAAATAGCAGGGTTCTAATCCTGCACTTTTGATTGGCTGATAATAGTGATATCGGATTGGTCCATTCAGGAGAATCTGATTGGCTGTTAAAGAGCCACTCTCATTGGTTAAAGGGGTTAACACTCCACATTTCTATAAAAAGGCTGCTGCTGCCCTAGGTTTTTGCTCTGTTCAGAATGATTAATAAAGAGTTGAAGTTCACTGTTCACCATCTCGTCTCCGTTCCTTGCGCCCATGCGCAGAACTTAACATCACTCTCACCTAACTTTGCACCACATTTTTCAAAGAGAACCAAACATTTATCTCTCTCCAGCAGAGCAATATTACTTAGACTTATATATCGCTTGACTGCTTTTGCAGCCCTCTCTAAGCGGTTTACAGAGTCAGCATATTGCCCCCAAGAGGAAGGTGCTAGGATACTTATACTCTGAAGGTGACCTAGAGCCATCTTTCTATCGGGATTATGAGATGAGGGGATGTGTATTGAAATGTTTACGTTCTTCAGGCTGCCAAGGAAAGTACAGTCTAAACCAGTGATGGGTGTTTGGCATGTCAAACATTCAGAAAATCTAACTTGTTTCTGCTGGCATGTCAGCCCCCATTTCAAATAATAGAGAAAGAAAAGAAACAATTCTCTATCCATAACCCTACATACACACACATACACACACAACACAACATACACACACTGATCTCGGCCACCCTGAAAAGGCAGCACTTGGTGGCAATATTGAGGCAGGACCTGAAAGAGAAGTCCAAGCCTTGACATCAGGCCTAATGTCACTGCTACCACTCAAAAAGGAAGAGATGAACATCATAAAAAAATTAATAATTTTTTTAAAAAAATAGTCCACCTCATGCTGTTCTCCAAGGCCTGTGAGCCTCAGGGAGCAGCACAGTTGCCCCTGCAAGTACAGAGCTCCCCAGGATCTGCCATGCACCATTTACTTTCAGACAATGTTATCTACCAAAGAGAACTGCTTAATTAAAGATTAATGCTGGCCAGTCGTTAACTAAAGTCAGAATTGTCTTCGCTTCTCCAAAGATCACTGAAGTTTAAAAGGCTGCCAAAGCCAGTTGGGCAGAAAGAAGAGAAAGATAGATAATCTGAGCATGACCTGTTTGTCTAAGATTTAAGTAATTTATGTTCATTTCCAGTGCATTACTCTCATTTTTTCTTTACCTTTCCTTATGTTAGATATTCATCTTTGTTCTCCAGTCCAGCAACTAAATGTCTCAGTTAAACGCAAATATCTTCTTTGAACTAACTGGCTACTTTTTAAAACAAATACAACAGCCTCACTGTCTAATTCAAAACTTTACTTGGTGATTTGAGATAATCAGACCGTACTGCATCATCTCACTAGTTGTTGGTTGGAAGCAAAGCTATTTTGAGCAACTTCCCCTTCTTTTCTTTCTTTTTGATGCTAATTGTTTTTAGAATGTGTGAATCTATTCCTAGTCATTTTGTTGTCAATATCTATTCATTAAAAAAAAAAAAAACAGTTAAGGACAATTGTGAAAGCCACAACATCAGAGGTTTCTCAGAAAATAGATTCGGTTCTAATCCAGTCTGACAGATCAACAGAAATTGAAGAGAAGAGGAGCGTATACTTAACTCCAGAGCTACTGGGACATTGTTCTGCAAATAGCCTACTTTAGTCAGCATTAAGTGAGAATCACACAATAGAAAGTTTTATTGTTTTTTAAGACAAACAGAACATAAAAACATCAAGCCATCTTCCATATATATATATACATACAATGTGTCACTTGTTTACAAATTGTTTTGTGCTTCCACTTCGTAGTCTTCAATTACAATTACATTGTATAAATTCTCATATTGTCAATCAAATATTCCTAAATACATTATTATCATTATTAATCAATCATTTGACTATACTATTATTCATTCTTGTTTTACTAGATAATCCATATTTTATTTAATTTGTTTTGTGACAGTTCATATTATCATCTCAGATCTATCCTACAATCATTTTGTAGATATTTAAAAAATATATTCATTATGTTCTAAAAATCCACATATTTCATTACCATATTTTATTGTCTAACCATCGATAGAATAGATCCCAAATTTTATAAAATTGTTTATCATCTTGTTCTCTGATTTCAAATGTCAATCTATTCATTTCAACACATTCCAATATTTTCTTAATAATTTCCTCCTGTGATGGTACTTTCTCATTTTTCCAGTATTTGGCAAATACAATCCTAGCCGCTGTTAATACATTTACAATCAGGTATTTCAATTCTTTACTATATATTTCAGGTAAAATTCCCAGTAAAAATATCTCTGGTTTCAAGTCTATATGCTTTTTTGTCATTTTTTCCAACCATGTGTGGATTTTAGTCCAATATTTTTGGCATCTGCACAAGTCCACCACATAAGGTAATATGAGCCAGGTACTTGTTGACATTTCCAACATTTTTCAGATTTATTCTTGAACATTCTTGCTATCCTTGTTGGGGGAAATGCCACCTGTAAAACATCTTATACAAATTTGCTTTATATGCTGTTGACAATGTCATTTTATAATTTTGAGACCACAATTTTTGCCATTTCTCAAGATCAATCCCATATCCAAAATTCTTCCCCCAAGCAAACATTGTTTCTTTTACTTGTTCTTCTCCTAGTTTAATTTCTAATAGATATCCATACAATTGTTTAATCACCTTTTCATCAGTACCTGTCAAGATCTTATCTAAATCAGTCAATTTATCATAGAAACCTTCTGTTTTAGCATCTTTATCATACTTTGAATGTATTTGCGCATATGAAAACCAATTCATCTTTATACCTTGTTCTTCTAATTTTGGCATAGATTTAAGTTCACCCTTAAAAGATATAAAGAACTTTTAATTAAATCAATGAATTGTTATTCTAAATTGCAAAGGATGTGATATTAGTATGAATCCATCTATTGAATCCTGACTAAGCATAAATTTCCTTCATTTGTATGCATGGATATTTACACAGTAGAATTTGCAATTAGTAAAATATTTATTTGTGTGCTTAACATAAATTGAAAGAGGGGAAAGCCCTATTTAAACTATTGATTTGCTGTGGGTAAAATTGCAATCATATATGCTAAAGGAAATGTTTGGGAAAGTTTTCAAAAAAACATTTCCATCAGTAATCTGGGGCAGGAAATGAATAGAGGAATATAATTTGAAATCCTAAATGTGAGGTGAATAAAGGTCATATTCTGATTGCATTGTTGCAGTGACACCTACTGTAAATATAGCAACCAAATGTAAGACTATTATATCTATTTAAATCCCTTCTTTTAATATTACAAGTGGATTCTTCAACAAAATGTAGCAGTCCTGTTTGATCCTACTCTATTCTATCCTCATCTCCAATTTTCTGTTTTCCCCCCTTCAAAAATTACTGAGCATTCTCAGTTTGTTCATTTCTCACTGAAATGTTTTTGAA
This sequence comes from Hydrophis major, assembly GCA_033807585.1. Classification (NCBI taxonomy): domain Eukaryota; kingdom Metazoa; phylum Chordata; class Lepidosauria; order Squamata; family Elapidae; genus Hydrophis; species Hydrophis major. The sequence continues at coordinate 235,866,144 of CM066330.1, read as the reverse complement.
ACCTCCATTTCTTAGAATTTATTTAAAATTCTGCAAGCTTCAGGATTCATCTAAGTCTGTTGCTTCTTTTGGTTACAGAAAAAAAAAATCATAGAAATTGAATTGGATGCTTTCAAAATGGTCAAGTAATGTAAATGAGTACCTGTATAGAGGAATAAGATAACATGGTTTATCTTGCAATTGTATCCACATTTTTGCATGCAAACTGAATTTTCTCACAGTACTTCTCAAAACTAAATTAAAATGTATCAGAAACTTCTTAAATCAATCGTTTCAGTCTCAAGAGCCATGATGCATTACTTTTTTCATTTTACAATTTTTTTTCATTGATAATAAAGTCTGTTTCCAAGACAAATAATATACACATAGTGGAGGAAGACTAACTAGTAAGGTCTTCAAACTACCAGATCCTCAAGATTTGAACCATAGACCCTGAAACATCCAAATGTTCTCAAACTATAACCCCAAACATTTCTTAAAAGTGAAGCTGCCATTTTGAAAAATAATATGCCTCCTTTCCTTTTATTGTGACCTTTTTTATCGTAAATAAAATGAGGCTACACTGGAAATTATGGCCTCATTTGTCCAGTAAAATCTTCCATAGAAAAGAAGAAGAACTGAACTGCTTGTAGAAGCTTAATTACTTTGGCTGAGCTAGATACAAAGAGCAACTAAGAGATTGATTTATAGCTCAAGCATTGCTTTTGCTGAGCCCATAATGCTGTGCTAATTAAAAGTGATTACCTAAGGGAAGTGAAATGTCAAGATGGGAAAAGAATGAACACAGATTGTTATTAGTATAATGTATCCCCTATTTAACCCAGATTGAAAAGAGTACTGCTAATGCATTTGTTCAAAACTGGCCTTTTCCTTGAAGTAAGTCTCATTTGTATGTTGATAAATTTGCCAGTAATATTTCGAATGTAGCCTTACTCATGATTTTATCTACCTTAGATAGTTTGCCTCAACCTAGTGCAGAGGTGTCAATCTCACATCGTCATGGCAGCATCATGTGATGTATCGGGATTTTTCCCTCTTTTGCTAAACTGGGTATGGGCATGGCCAACGCGGCCCATGGGTCGGGAATTTGACAGCCCTGAACGAGTGGCTATAGAAGTGTCATGATAACAACTCCCAAGAATTATCAGATGGCTTTTCTTTTGCTGGCTTGGAGCTCTGGAAATCACAGAAGCATATAGCTGAAAGGTTCTTGTCAGCAGGAATCACAATTAGTTAATCACAACAAAATTGCCAAGTTTTCTGGTTGGAACATTCAGCCTTTTAAGCCTTTGCATTAGCTCCCTGTTTATGGATATGCTTTGGAATATTAGCATCTGCCAGGAAAAATGCCTGACTTAATTCTACCATAACTGAGAGATGATTATGGGAGACTATGACTGCTTTCTCTTTTCCTTTAAAAAATACTAATCTAAAATATGACATAGCACCAGCACTTTCTCCCACAAAGAATCAAAATTGCACAGTCTCAGAAATCACCAAATTATGATCTGGAACAGAGATATACAACCTGAACATCTTTGTTAGGGATAACATTGTTTTACCCTAACTGGTTAAGGTAAATAATAATATGTAATCATAGTTTGCATGTTAAAGTGTCTGCAACTTTAACTGTGGGATAGTAATTAAGGGAGTGGTTGTGAAAGCACTTTAAAAGAAGCAAGACTGCAGCTTGCTCTCTCTCTGGCTTTGATGATCCCTGATTACTGCAAGGACTCAAGACTGCATTGCTCGAACGGGAGAGAAAACAAAGGACTGACTTGTAAGTGAATTGACATAGGATATTCTACACGGACTTTGCTAACTGAATATCCCTGAATGGACTGACTAAATGATACATGACTATTGGACTGTTATTTTGACTATGCTATGAACTCATAATGGAATAAACTATATTTTTGATAGCACAAGCGTATCTGTTATTTTTACTGTATGTTAATAAACATACAAGCTTAGCTCACTCATTTATCTGTGTGCCTATCTGACTAACGCTGCACATTCTGTTTAGCTTGTCTCCCTAACCCTGGTTGGGGAAACCAGACTTAACAACCTTGATGTAATTCTCAAAGTTTCTTCAGACATTTACGTCAAATTGTTTTCTCTACTGTAATAAAATGGAAAATCATTACAGATAGTCCTTGAGTTATGACCACAGTTGAGCCCAAAATTTATGTTGCTAAGTGAAACATTTGTCAAGTGAGTTTGCTCCACTTTTCTTGCCACAGTTATTAAGTGAATCATTGCATGGATTAAGTTAGTAACATGGTTGTTAAGAGAATCTGGATTCCCCATTGACTTAGTTTGTCAGAAGGTGGCAAAGGGTAATCACACAGCCCCAGCGCACTGCAACCATCAGAAATATAAACCACTTTAAAAGTCAAGCATTTGAATTTTGATCATGTGACCATGAGGATGCTTCAATGGACATAAATGTGAAAAATCGTTAGTCACTTTTTTTGGTGCCATTGTAATTTCGAACAGTCATTAAATCAACTGTTGTAAGTTGAGGACTACCTGTAATTACATGGGAACAATTACTTGACTATATGTAAGTTAATTTTAATAAACTATGGTAAATAAAATTAAATAAAAGAAATATATTTGGTTTTTGGCCTGATCCCACTAATTTCCATTTTCTATGTCCCACATTCTCTGGAAGACAGCACCTTAATGTCAACTCATACAATATTTCTATGGTCTTTTTAGAGTTGCCAACAGAAGGGGAGGGGGGAAAGGGGTTTTGAAAGAGCAGTGTGGCAGCTTGGGAATCAAAAGTGCATTCCATAAATAGGTTTTTTAAAGATAGTAACTAGGTGACTGAAGTTTCTGCTGTGCAAATATCTCACTGGAGAACATGATTGATGATTCTTGGCTGTGGATGTGCCTCATTGGAGAATATGAATTATGATACATCCAGGGGCTGGTGGAAAACCAGGGTCAAGGGTGACAATGAATTATGTGTCTCAGAGTTGGCTATACCCAGGCAGTGCCAGACATGTTAACTCCCAATAAATCCTTTTAAAGTTTTGGAAGTTTGGCTTGAGACTCATGATTTAATTGGGGCAACTGCCAGAATCCTGACAGAATATGTGTAAAACATAATATCTCGGACCTTAAAGGAAACCTATTTTACTCCTTGATCCTTCATTAATTTTATTGTTATCATTTCTTCAGTGCAGCTAATAAAACAAACGTAAGAGTTTTGCAAAAGAATGAAGCTTCTACTACAAATGAAATACCACTCTGATGGGAGTAAATCTCTGCCACAAACCTGCAAAACATTTATGTTTTCTTCTCTTTAGGACATTTAGTTAATGCCAGCTCAGATCTGATGAAGTTGGATCATGATGATGATGATGATGCACAACTAACGGAACCATACCTTTCCAAACAGAAGAAACTTATGGTGAGACAAGCACACGGAGGGTTTTATCATTAGAAATGAAAACACTAAGTTTGGGATGGATATAGATGTTAACTTCAATCTACGTTTCACTAACTATTGGACATTTTCCATGAACTTCCCATTCTCACTCAGAAAGAGATTCCAAAGAGAAGGGCCAATTAATGGTGCTCCAAGGCTGTGAAAAAGGCAGTGGGGTACATGGGATAAACAATTGGTCCCCTCGGGGCCAACTTAAATTGAGGAGATAGCCAGAGTGCCTATTGATTCATCTGCAATAGACAAAACTCATCAAATTTAATTAAGAACCTGTAATATAATGAATTGATGCAATGGTTATCATGAATAATTTGTATGTGGCTCTCACTGCTTTTCCCTGCATTAATAATACTGTATATAATCAAATTAATTAATGCAGTGCATATAATCTATTCATACTTTAGCATGACCCCTGTTTCTTTTATCTTTTAACTTTCATATCACTTCTCCTTAGTAGAAAACAATTTCCCCTTAGTTCTGAAAAAGAACTAAGATAAATACAGGGGCCCCCAACCTATGACCACAATTGAGTCCAAAACGTTTTAGGTCTCTTTGGTAGACACTTTTTATCAAGAGGGATCCATTCTATAACTGCTTTGGCCTACCTGCCATCAGTTCTTCTTGCTGTGTGACTAGCCCACTTCCATTTCCATTTCTATTCTTTTACTCTCTTGATATTGTATACTTTTGTTCTCTAGTCCATGTGCAGGTCTTTCTATCTCGTAATGTCTCAACTTACAATTGAGCCCAAAATGTATGTTGTTAAGCAAGACAATTGTTAAGTGAATTTTTCCCCATTTTATGACCTTTCTTGCCATTAAGTGAATCACTGCAGTTTTACATTAGTAAGACAGTTGTTAAGTGAATCTGGCTTCTCCATTGACTTTGCTTGTCAGAACGTTGACTGTCATAATAAATATGAGTCAGTTGCCAAGCATCTGAATTTTGATCACATGACTAGGGGGATGCTGCTATAGTCGTAGGTATAAAAAGCGGTCATAAGACACTTTTTGCAGTGCTGTTGCAATTTTGAATAGTCACTAAATGAACTATTGTTAAGTCGAGGACTACCTGTAAAAAGGGGATAGTGGTTGAATACCAAGGCGACAATGGCTTCTGCATCATTAAGAATTGTTTTGAAAAGGGAAAGAGATAGAAAGAATGGAAGAAGTGGCCATGTTAAAATTGTTATTGGAGTATTTTGTTCTTTTGTATTTTTTCTACATAATATTCTATATATTCATTCTATGCTGACAAAAATTGAGAGCAATAATATTTTTTAAAAATCCATACAATCATACATGGAGGAAACTGTTTCAGAAATACTCACTGGAAACTTCAGTGCAGTAGCTTGCCAGAAGAAAGCAAAGCATCAGCATAAATAAAAAAAATGAGGTTTGAGGGTCCTGTCTTTGGGAAAATAGCACTTTTCCATTTGAGTCTCCCAATTTATTTATTTTTTTCTGGTACAAAAGGCTGTCCCCTCATTGCATTCCTAGCCTTCAAGACCACAGGTTACAAACTGCCACAAAGAGAGCAGGAATCTAAATCTTTCATTGTTGGATAATTTGCAAACCCAACAAACTCTATTACAGAATATAAAAAATAAAGTTGTAAAGATTTGCTTTTTCTTTTTTTACAAATCTCCTACATCCAACTGGATAATCATTACTTTGCAAGCAATTTTTTTTTTTTTTGTAGTAAGGCCTTTGTTATTTTCATTAGGCCAAAATTCTGGAGCACGACAATGTGAACTATCTGAAGAAAATCCTGGGGGATCTGGGAATGGTGCTAGATCAAATTGAAGCTGAACTGGAGAAGAGAAAAATTGAATATCAAGGTATGCATTATGTTCATCTGAATATTATTTCCTAGATTCTCTCTGGTGACTTGTAGAAGTTTCTGATACTTGTTTAACTTTATCATCTATACAATTAATATTTGCATCAAATGTAGCTTACTATCTGCAGTGAATCAGTTTGAAATAATCTCGACTTTTCTACACCTCAGTTTTGCCCTGATGTATAAATAGTATTTTCTTAAATTCAAAATATGCACACAGCAATAAAGATTACATAGTGATCTGTTAGTGTAATAACTTTTTTATATTTTAATTGCACAAAACTATACAATTAACTAAGCCATGTCCACTTATGGTAAAATAATAATCAACTGACCAATTTATCAATCTTCTTAAATTGAGATTTCACTGGAGACATAAAATGAGATTTAACTGGGACATTATTCTAGGTGTGGTCTGAACAATGAGCAATGCCGAATAGAGAAAGAGATATGATAACACATTTTAATATTTATTTATGAAATTTATTTGGTGCCTATCTTGTATCCAACAAATCTAACCTTAACTTTTTGCTTTTCTGAAGGTATACTAGGATTCTTTTTTCACAAATACATCACACATTGTTTTGTTCCTGTTAAAATTAAAGAATAAATTATATTCAACATTCCACTTTGTCAAAATATTTCTGAACCTTGACAATATCCTCCCAAGTGTTTCTTATTCCAATAGCACAATTTCCAATCATGTTGTCTGTAAATTTATATTCTTATTTTTTGAACTCTTTATCCAAGTCATTTAGAAATATGCTGAACTGTACAGAATCTAGAATGGATCCCTACATCATTCATCTTCTCTTTTTCATTTTATGCAAAGCTACTGAATTGTTTCATCAGCTCTATATCCACAGTGGAATAGTCAGGCCCATGTTTTGCTATCTTGTCCAGTAGAATCTCATGGGAAACTTTGTCAGATGCTTTGCTTGGAACACTGTGTCCTCTATTGGTCAATCAAATTAATTTGGCATGACTTGTTCTTAGTAAAATCATTTTGAGTCCTGCCAAGCAATGAATTCTTTTCTGAATTATCATAAACCAACTATTTAACAATCTGTTACAGAGTTTAGCCTGGTGTTAACATCAAGTTACTCAAGTCTTCTCTTTATCCTTTTTGAACATAAACATATGCAAGTTATCTGCCAACTATCTTGTTGAAGGGATCTGGACAACAAAATTGAAACATTAGGCTTAGAAGGTTCTAATAAAAGCTAATTAATTATTTTAAAGAAGGGCCAACTATTTGGATAAGATCTCTGCATTTTTTGCAGACTATTTGCTTTCTAGCTAATCTCAGTTTTATCATCATCACTTTAGTCATTGTCTATCCACTGAAAGCCTCTTACACATGTTTCCTACCAAACAGTCCTAAGCTTTCTTTTGCCAATTGGGCCCACAATATTGGTGGACGCTTTTTATCAAGAGGGATTCTTTCTGTGATTGCTTTAGTCTACCTGCCATCAGTTCTTCTTGTTGTATGACTAGCCCACTTCCACTTCCATTTCCATTCTTTTACTCTCTTGATGATATTGTATACTTTTGTTCTCTAGTCCATGTGCAGGTCTTTCTATCTTGTCTTGTAATGCTGAGCATGTATCTTTCTATGGCACTTTGTGCCATTTTTAGCTTTTGTATCAATTGTGAGGTTAGTGTCCATGTTTCACTGGCATGTGTTAGAGCAGATAGCTGTCAACTCATAAAACATTCCTATGCCTGTTTTAGTAGTTGCCATAAAAGGATGGGGGGAGGAAGGAAATCTGGAAGAGCAGTTTGAAATCGAAAGTATATTCCAACTCTTATCCTTAAAATATTGTAACTAAAATACCAGAGCTTTTGCCTGCAAATATATTTAATTGGAGAATGTGAATGATGACACCCAGCCCATGAACATGCTCAATTGGAGAATCTGCTTTATGAGACACCCAGGGGGGAGGGGGGAAACAGGATCACAAGTGATTGTTAATTTATTTATGGCAGAGTTGGCTTCATACAGGGCAATGCCAGTATGTTGCCTCTAATAAATTCTTTGAAGTTTTTTGAAGTTTGGCTCGAGAATTATGATTTAATTAGGGTGATTGCTGGAATCCTGACAGCAAGCCTGATTGAAAACTTGTCTCTTCAGGCATATGGGGAAGTTGTTCTTGAAAATTACGCTTAGCTTGCCAAATGCCTGCCAACCACATTTAACATGCCTTTCAATTTCCTTGTATGAATTTCCATTGGCCAAGATATATGTAGTGGTCTGCGGTATCTGCTATCCCGCATCAGATGGGTGGCTCATGATAGGGAGCAAAGGAGAGAGAAACGACAGGAGGCGAAGTTCCTCGGGATGAGCGCACCCCAAATGTCTTGGCACACGCTCTTTTATTGTGCTTTTTTACAAGAAAATGATTTAATCAAAGCTCAAGTCAAATAAGATAATTCCATCAGGATGTGCATGTTTACAAAGCTGCATACCAGACAGATCATTTACAATGTGGATAAGCTTATTAACAACCATCTAGCTCCTTGCCCCTTGTACGTGCCTTGCAAAGGTCACTGAAGAGACAGAAGTTAATGATTACACATGAATGATACATAGTTGCAAACACATGAATGATATATAGTTGCAATGATACATAGTTACAACATCTCCTCTGTTTTTATTATTTATGACGAGTCTTTTTCCTCGTCTGAGAAGACAGGAACCATTTTTATGGAATGTTCGCCGTCCCCGTCATCTGGGCAAGAGTGCGACCCGTCAGCGTCAGGGTTGTCCAAGGAGCGGTAACTCAGCAATGACATTTTTTCGTCCGGTGTTGAGGACATAACATGAGCTTGCAATAGCACATTAACATCAGCAGTTATGGAGGATAATTGATTTTTTAAAAATTGCAATATTCTATTAAAACAACAAGGTCCTATAATACATATCAATATAATGATTATTAATGATCCTGCCAATGCAGTTAAAAAGGCTGTAAACCATGGCGAAATAGAAAACAAGCCTTGATACCAATTATACATGTTTAACCTTTCTTTTTCTCTATCTTTCAAGCGTTTTTCTAATTCTTTCATAGAATCCAACATGACCCCCCTGCTATCGGCATAAAAACAACATTCTTCTTTAAGCGCAGCACACAATCCCCCTTGTTTTAAAAAATAACAGATCTAAATCTTTACGATTTTGCAAAAGAGGGAATTCCATGGGTACCTGTAGGGATATAAAATCATCAGAGTTATACACACAAGCCATACTTGAATGCAAAATGATTTGGATTTAACAATTTCATCCCCATGGACACATGCCGTGAGACCGGTGGAACAAGTCCAAACAAAATTATTGCCAGGGATAAAATACATTCCTTTCAGGTGTGATGTTAAAGTTCCTCCTGAAGTGGTGTAGATTGCAGAATATCCCCTGGTTGTGTGGGTGCGTTTGCCAAATCAAATTGAAGTGGTGGGTAGAAGTCTTCTATGTGAGAAAAATTGGTTGTAGAACTTAAACGAACTCCTTGAAAGTCAGTTATAGTCCAAGCAATATTATATCTTCTATGAGGCTTCTGCGGATCGTCATGGACAGTTCTTTGGAAGCGTCGTTTGCTGACAGGATCAGAGTTCGGGTATATAAAAGCATCACAAGTAGGAGAGAGGGCTATGGACAAGTTAGTTGTAGAACATTTGTGAAATGAGGAGGGAATGCAATTAGTAGAAAAAGGATAATAATTACAATAATGACAATGAAGATTAATTTGGTCATTCATCAAGGATGTTAGTTGGGGTGGGGGAACCCATAATACAATAGAAGGACATCTAGGTCCCCCTATGTTTAGATTGAATAGAGGAAAAGATTTTAAGGTTCCTTTCCATAGGAAGAGTAAAGAAGGAACAAAAGAGCGAGTGGTAGAGTGTTCTTTAAACAAAACAGAAGTGACAGAGTGAAAACTACGGGTAGCATTTTCATGACGTATCCACATGGAACAAGTATAATAGCCTTCTGTTAATGAAATGGTTTTAACACGAATAGTCTTTTGACAGGAAGCATAGGTTTTGTTGAAGTAAGGTAGAAATTGCAAAGAAGATATAGGCAAGAATATCAGGAAGAGTTTTAAGATACAGATGTAGCAGAGGAATTCCCATGATAGGGTCTAACCGCCCTACCAGGGATCCAGCAAGTGGTTTTGTCTGGTAGTAAAATCGCAGCGTAGCCTCGTCCCCAAGTGAGAAGCTCAGCGGGACCCTGTCAGGCGGGATCTGGCAATCTGCGATAATATACCAGAGGTCTGTTAGGCGGGGGTGAGGGGGAGGAAAAATGACGTGAAGCAGCAGAAGTGGGAGGAATGCCAGTCAGATTAAGAAAGTTTAAAGTGTAAAGACAAATGTTAAGAGAATTTTGCAATGCTGGGAGGTTCGGGGTTTTTTCCCGCAACGAATATCGATCAAGAGCACGTTTCAGAGATAAGTTCGCTCATTCCACAATGGCCTGCCCCTGGCTGTTGTAGGGAATCCCAAACTTGTGGGTTACATCCCATCTGTTACAGAAGTCCTGGAACGCAGAACTTGTATAGGCAGGTCCGTTGTCAGTTTTGATTTTTTTTGGGCGTCCCAGCGAGGTAAAGGTACGAATTGAATGATTGATGACATGTTTTACAGTTTCTCCCCTTTGAGGAGTAGCCAGAATAAACCCTGAATATGTATCGATGGAAACGTGCAAATATTTCCAAGGGGCAAAAGGTGGATACTAAGTTACATCCATTTGCCAAATTTCACAAGCTTTTAATCCTCTAGGATTTACTCCTATGGGAATGGAATGTCCTTGCTTACTACATGTGGGGCATTGTTGAATAATGGCAGCAGCTTCTGCCTGAGTTAGAGAAAATTGAAAAGTTATCATAACTTGGCGGGGGAGATTCAAACACACTCCCTGCTTCTATTTTATAATGGACCATTAAAGCCTCCATAATTTTCCTCCAAGTGACCAAAATCCCAGTAGGTGCACGAGGAGGACTATGGAGATGTTCACCAATTTTTTGCCAAGTGGAAATTTTTAAGGACCCTTCCTCTGAATAATTGGGACAATGTTGCCACACATAAGCCAATAATGTAGCAATAGGTTTCATTTTTACAGGCGAGCCCTTTAAATTAGCAGAATATTTAGAAGAAGAAGCGACTAACTCCCTCAATTCCTTCAGATGCTGCGTCTGTTGTTGAGAAAAGTTTCCACCCATACTTACGAAAGTCGAGACCGTGTTTCAGATCTGATGATGTACAATTCACTTCAGGCCTGGCGATGCACAGCTCCCATCGAGCTGATAAGATATGGGCGCGTCGCAACGTATCCCCCTTAGGGAATCACGTCGGGGTCACCAGAATGCGGTATCTGCTATCCCGCATCAGATGGGCGGCTCATGATAGGGAGCGAAGGAGAGAGAAACGACAGGAGGCGAAGTTCCTCGGGATGAGCGCACCCCAAATGTCTTGGCACACGCTCTTTTATTGTGCTTTTTTACAAGAAAATGATTTAATCAAAGCTCAAGTCAAATAAGATAATTCCATCAGGATGTGCACGTTTACAAAGCTGCATACCAGACAGATCATTTACAATGTGGATAAGCTTATTAACAACCGTCTAGCTCCTTGTCCCTTGTACGTGCCTTGCAAAGGTCACTGAAGAGACAGAAGTTAATGATTACACATGAATGATACATAGTTGCAAACACATGAATGATACATAGTTGCAATGATACATAGTTACAACAGTGGTCTACTATGTTTAGTTCTCCAGATATACACATTTTTCTATCTTTAGTGAATTTATTAAACATACCCTGGCTCTTTTTCAGGTTTATTTTTAAACCAAATGGTTCTCCTGCTTTGTGCAGCTCTTATATGAGTCTTTGTAGCTCTTCTGGGTCTTGTGAGAAGAGAACAACATCTGCAAATCTTAAGTGGTTTTAAACAGGTGCCATTGATTTTTATTCCATCTTTTGCCCAATCTAGTTTGTGAAATCTTAATTTTATATCTCTATCTTTATATCATTCCAAAATGCTAGGGTTTGGTTAAGAAGGGCCTTGGGTCAAGTCCAATCCTAGTGACTGCATATACCTGGAGTTTTCTTAGAAACGTTATGAAATGGATATTATCCCCTTTCAGGATGGTCTCTTATTTTCCAGCTGGTCCTCCACTCCCAAGATCTAACTAGGATACACTCTGCTGATATAACCAAGGTCATCTAGGACTACCACCTGCTGTGATCTAATAATCCCTAAAATGCCATAAAATATCTGGAGCTCTGTGAAAACAAAAAGCCCCAAATGGTGCATTTTGAACAAATTAAGCAAAGGAGAGGTCTTTTTATTCTACTTGTTTTCCAAAATGTTTTCTGCTAAAAGTCAAAAGTTATCTTTGTGAACTAGGGAGAATGTCTGGATACTTTTTCATTTGGGAATTTGCAAATCTTTGTAAACCCCTGAGCAAAATATTCATTTGATCATCCAGTTTTTCAACTGAGGTATCCTACCTGACTGCATTTTCTTTCTCTCCACTGAAATCAACAATCCAGTAACTCAAAATATTAAAGTAACATTTGGGATTTTATCTTAACTGATCAGTTTTATTCACTTAAATGAAAAATACTGATCTAGACAATCCTTTTTCAAAACCCAATCATACTTTGAATGTTTCCCTTCTGTTCTCTTCCCCATGGGGAAAAAAAATCTTAGCATGAGTTAAATGAATCACTACTCATACAGCAGAGATCTGGTGCCCTTGAGGTTTTTTAGCAGCCTTCTAGAAAAAGAAAGTGATTCCTTATGGTTGTCCTTTCTTCTCTACTTAAATATAGCATGACATTTCTAATTTCTGCACCTGTCAGTGCTGATGGGCAGAAAGGGTATCTGCGTAATTTTAAAACTCATCAGAGTCTGTAGAGCTCAAACTGCTTCTACTTCTTTCACAGCTTGATACTTGCCAGCTGCGTGTCCAAGTGTCAGCCTTATAGTAAGAGGCAACCAACTAACTATTATTGTGGACATGGTATGATGTGAGAGGTGGAGAAAGAGGGACAAAAATATGGTCTGAAAAGTTAGTTTGGAATAGTACATTTCATATACTTGTAAATAAACAGCTTCTTTGGCCGTACACAGGGGTGGGATTCTACCAGTTCGCACCTATTCACTAGAACCGGTTGTTAACATTCTAAACAGTTTGGAGAACCGGTTGTTAGAAGAAATTACTGGCCTAATCCTGTAAGGAAGGCAGGAAGGAAACATTCTGGTGTTGCTTACAGAAACTGCCTCTCCATTAACCCTTATTACATTCTTGGCAGGACTAGACTTCCTATCTAGGAACTTCTCTGGAGTTCCCCCCCCCCTTTGCTGGTACTTTGCTTTTGTGGAGTGACCATTCAAAGTTACAATGGCACTGAAAAAAGTGACTCCTGACCATTTTTCGCACTTACGACTGTTGTAGCATACCCACAGTCATGAGAAGCCAGGTGAGGAGATGCGTGCCTCGATGTAACTGATATTGAGTTGGCCATGCCCAGCCAATAACATGACCTGAAGCCACGCCCACCAACTAAGCCACGCCCATAGGACCGGTTGTTAAAAATTTGAATCCCACCCCTGTTAACACACATTAATTATTGTAACTGAGAACTGTTGCTTTTTAACTATAGACCAGATTGTATCTGCTACAGTTCTGTGGAAATTCAGGAAAGGCACAAAAGAGATGGAGAGATGTCTCAATTCTAACTAGTATAGGCTTCATGCCCCCAGAGACAGCTCTTCCCAAAGTATGATTCAATATTTTAAATAATGTGATGGATCCATATCTTTCATCCAGGGAAATAAAATTATTCAGATTATATATATAAATTTTCACGGGTACTTACATGTATGGTATTCAGCTTTGTTCGGGTATTTTCCCACGTCATTGTAGTTGTGCTTTTAAAGTTGCAGCATATATATATACACACACAAACACACACAGGAAAAACTCTTGAAAAAATTAAAGAAATTAGAACATGATAAGAAAACCCCCAACAACTCCCAACACCTGAAACAATTAGTGTACAACGTTTCGAACAGAGAACTCACCAAAACAGAAATAGATGTCCTAACCAAAGGATTCAATTATGCTATAGCACCCCCCAAAATCCCCACAGAATCCATCATATGTGCAGTAGAATCCAGCCTAACTAAATTAAATACAGATGCATCTGATAAAATAAGACACCAAGTTACCAACATCTTATGCATAAGCAAACCACCCAAAAGCAACTTACAGCAAAATGAAATTAAAACGCTACAAACCCTGAAAAGAGACAGCAGCATAATCATCCTCCCAGCAGACAAAGGGAATGCCACTGTAGTAATGGACAGAAAAGACTATGAAACAAAATTGACAGACCTACTCTAAGACTCCACATACAAACCCATAAACACAGACCCAACCACATATCTGGAAAAATTAACCAAGAAGAAAATTATAACCAGCCACATAAGCAAAGAGATCCAACACACGATCATACCCAGAGAAAAATCTTCCAGATGCCCCAAACTATACGGCCTCCCAAAAATACACAAAGAAGGCATACCTCTCAGACCCATAGTCAGCTCCAGAGGAGCACCACTACAAAACCTAGCTAAACACTTAGCAAAACAGCTACAGTCCCATGCTGAAACAGCAGCTTCACATATACAAAACTCATGCCACTTCTTGGAAATTATCAAAGATCTACACGTGGAGCAAGAAGATCTGCTTGTAAGTTTTGACGTGGTTTCACTATTCACTCCTGATAAAAGAGACCCTTGAAATAATCAAAAATAACTACCAACCAGCTAAACACCTCATGGAACTAACAGAACACTGCTTAACCAATACGTATTTCATATACAAAGGACAAAGATACAAACAAATTGAAGGAGCCCCTATGGGATCACCACTGTCACCCGTCATTGCAAACCTGTTCATGGAAGAATTCGAATCCAGAGCCCTGGCCAATGCCATCCTCAAACCCAACCTATGGTTAAGATACATCGATGACACATTTGTGATTTGGCTCCATGGAAAAGAAAACCTAAACAATTTCCTAACACACCTAAACCGCACACACCCCAAAATCAAGTTTACCATGGAAATGGAAACAAACAAACAAACAACTACCGTTCCTAGATGTACTAATCTACAAAAAAACAGATGGCACATAGGACATACCATATACCAGAAGAAAACACACACCAACCGCTACCTCAACGCCCAATCCCACCACCACCCAGCACAGATAAACTCCGTGGCTAAAACACTAATTACTAGAACCAAACGCCTGACAGACAAGACACACATTAAGACTGAACTATGCACCCTGACTAAAGTACTGACAGCCAATGGCTTCCACAAAAGCAAAATCACCAACTTGATCCACAAAAACACAATGAGACATAATAGAGACCCAGAAGATGAACAGACCTATGGAACAGCTTTCCTGCCCTACATAAGAGGTACTACAGACAAAATTAGTAAGATACTACACAGACATCACATCAAGACTGCCTTCAAAACAGACAGAAAAATAGCAGCCATCCTTAGAAACCCCAAAGATAAAATTGACCTGGAAAACCAAGGCATATACGAAGTCCCCTGTGCATCATGCCCAGCCACATACATTGGACAGACCAATAGAAGAATAAGTACCCGCCTGGTGGAACACAAAAATGCAGTCAAAAAGCTGGAACACACTTCCTCACTAGTCCAACACATGGAAGCCACAGGTCATAGCATCAACTTCAATGGCACCAAAACCCTAGCCACTATAGAAAACTCCAGCCACAGAATCATCAGAGAAGCCATAGAGATTGAAAAAAGACCAGAAAGCATGAATAGAAAAGATGATTCCACCAGACTGTCAATCATTTGGAAGCCTGCACTCATAAACAAAAAAATCTCCACACCACAAGCCAGGCAAACACCTGGGCACAAACAGATCCCCCCTCATACCTCCAGCTCAAACACACCCCAACCAGACACCCAGATGAAACCTAGCTTCCTAACTAACGATAGCCGTCCATTTACCCGAAGCCAAGCTGCACTAAAGGCCTCCAATAAAGTAACACACATACCAAGGATTATCTCAATATTTTTGGCTCCTCTGAATATTTGTGTTTATATTATTTAAATCCAAGGAATAAAAGAGCAAGTATAAAGTCAAATTCAAACTACTCAAATCAGACTCAAAGCCAGTGCAAAAAAGGTGAAAT
This sequence comes from Hydrophis major, assembly GCA_033807585.1. NCBI lineage: Eukaryota > Metazoa > Chordata > Lepidosauria > Squamata > Elapidae > Hydrophis > Hydrophis major. Next base: position 235,850,591 of record CM066330.1, on the reverse strand, counting down.
AAATGCCAGATTTTATATAAATCAATTAATCTTCAATTTTCAAGACTTTGAGAAAATATATTAAATATATTTTCACTGTACATTGTGCCTTGTTTATTGAATTAATCCATTTGAGGGTTGTAAACAAACTGAAATATAAAGTCACAAACAGATTGGCTAAACTGCAAAAACAGTAGTCAAGTTTCATGTTATTCAAACTGAGCAGGTTGGCTGAATACAACTGCCTCACCTGCTTAAGCATTCTTCTGATGTTTAATGCTTAATTTCTTCAGGCATTTACCATGAATATGTGACTGCTTAAAATTGATCATGAGCAGGTTGAGCAGCTGGAAACCATAACTGGTTAATAAAAAAGAAACAGCAAAGTTTAAGAGTGTTATTATTATCCCTCCCTTTTATTGTCCTTCAACCCATAATGTTCCAGCTATCATTGACTGCCATAAACATTTTCATGGCAGATGATTTCATGGCTTTTAAAGACTGTACCAATGAGGCAGCTGTAGGTTGCTTAATCATATGCCTGCATCTTTGGTTGGAAGTACAGATAGTACTTAGTGACCAAAATTATGACACTGAAAAAGTGACATGATAATTTTTCACACTTTACAACTGTAGCAGCATTTTATGGTCACATGATCAAAATTCAGCTGCTGGACAGCCGGCTCATATTTATGACGGTTGCATTGTCCTGGGGTCCTGTGGTTACCTTTTGTCAAGCAAAATCAATAGGCTGGATTCATTTAACCATGTTGCTAACTTAACAATTACAGTGACTCACTTAACAAGTGTGGCAAATACAGTCATATAGTGGGGCAAAATTCACTTAACATCTGTCTCACTTAGCAACAGACATTTTGGGATAATTTGTGGTTGTAGGACTACTTTCTATTACAGAAGAAGCCAAACAGCTGGAAAGGGAAAACTTGCTTTATCGTATCCTTTTCTGGAAAGTGGCTTGTATTGAGCATGAAATGAGGGAAGATCCTGCTCTGTTATCTTGAGCTCCTATAGATCCTCCTGAGAAATTTGGAAACAAGCCAGCCAAATTTGACAACTTAAATTTTCCAGGTCTTCAAAATGAAAGAACAATAAACATAACCTGTAAAGACTTAAAAAGTCTTAATGATTTGATTTTACTTTTCAAAAAGGAAAAAATAGATACAAAAGTGTCTGTAGGAGGAATTTAAAAAAAAAAAAGTCAAGATGGCAGCTATGACCACATTCTCAATGTCCTGCTTTCTTTCTACAGGTGTTGCAAACGTTAGGGCTTGGAACATGTGGCCATATACACACCACAAATATTCCTGCAATTAATTAAATTTGGCACTTCTCTTTGGTAACATCACTGTGCCAGCCCCTTCCCATTCTAGTAAAAAGACAGAATATAAATGATAGCAACTATTCCCCCTTTGTTCATTAACATTTCTGAAATTGAAGAGCTGACTATGATGCTTAATTGGGATAGCACTAAGATTAAGTAGATACTTACCAAAGCTTCTGATTTTAATGTTCTTTCAAAGGTAGAAAATTGTTAGTTAATGAATATATCATGCTTAAATTACCCGGGATAGAGAGGAAAGTTTATGGCATTTTGTATCTCAGCTATCAAAATAATCTGATTGCAGCTGTGTGCTTTTCAAGCAGCAAAACATATCCCACAATCATGCTTCATTTCTCCCCATCCCCCCTTACCTAGGTGTGAAAAGGAATGATAGAATTCATGAATTATTGAATCAGAGATCTATTACTAGAAGACAGTTTAATCAGTTCCCCTCAAAAGCCAATGGGGATTGGAGACTAAAAAATATGAAGAAAGGTTACAGGAACTGGGCATGGCTAGTCTAGTGAAGAGAAGGACCGGGGAGACATGATAGCAGTCTTCCAATATTTGAGGGGCTGCCACAGAGAGGAAGGGGTCAAGCTATTTTCTAAAGCTCCTGTAGGCCAGATAAGGAATAATGGATGGAAATTGAACAAGGAGAGATTTAACCTGGAAATAAAGAGAAACTTTCTGACAGTGAGAACAGTCAACCAATGGAACAGCTTGTCCTTGGAAGTTGTGGGAGTGCCATCACTTGAGACCTTCAAGAAGAGATTGGACTCCCATCTGTCAAAAATGGTGTAGGGTCTCCTGCTTGGGCAGGGGGTTGGACTAGATGACCTACAAGGTCCCTTCCAACTCTGATTATCTATTATCAATGAAGTAAGGATCAATTGCAGCATTTGTTTTCTTGTCTTCCAATGCAACATAATTATTGTGGCTTCATTCTCTAGGGCAGAAATGTGAACTCTGGCTTTGTGGATGTGTATTCACCTTGGCTGATGTTTTGCTGGGAGCCACATTACACCGCCTCAAGTTCCTAGGACTCTCAAAGAAATACTGGGAAGATGGCAGCAGACCCAACCTACAGAACTTCTTTGAAAGGATACAAAAACGTTTTGCCTTCAGGAAAGTCTTGGGGGACATCCATACTACTCTCCTCTCAGCAGTGGTACCCAATGCATTCAGGCTGGTCAAACGGAAACCTCCATCTTTTTTTGGGGCCTCCTTCCTCATGGGATCTCTAGGGGGGATGGGATATTTTGCTTATTGGTATCTAAAGAAAAAATATATCTAGTGCCGGCTGTTTTGATGTTTAGTTTGATGTCTCTGTGCTGTGTGAAATTATGATGAATCTTCAGTAATTATAATGAAATTTGAAACCAATATGAATAACTATACTGTTAATGTGACATTCCATAGTCTAGAAGTAGGAAACCTATACTGCAAGGACGCAAATCAACAAAAATATTCAACTTGTACAATGCCTTTTTGTAGGTGTCAGTATTACAAATCTGTAAATTGTGGGGTATTTTTATATACCCGCTGTGGAACAAAACAGCCTTTTAGCACAGTCAAGCACCACCAAGAAACAACTAGCAAACGAATTACAAAACTGAGAGATGGGATTCCCTGTGGCACTTCTAAATTTTACCACAAGTTTTTCAATCACGTAGCACATTATTTCCCTTACAGATGCAAATAACAAGGACTTTTCTATAAGCTGTTTTTGTGTTGTGCTTAAAAAAAAAAATAGAACGGATGCAGTGAGTTGGATCACAATAGTTTATGAAGTTTTACCATAAAATTATGAGTTTTTTCTTTGTATTTTCAATTTGTTTGGATCAAGTTTTTTTTAAAAATTAACTTGCATTTTAGTGTAATTCTCTTGATTTTTTTTTTTACATTATTTTTAATTATGTCTTATAATTTTCTCTGATTATGGCACTTAATTTTACAGATGAAATTCTGATTCATCAAGGAGTTTGTCTCCAGCTCACTTCCATGAATTTGCCAAGTGTCTTTCACCAATGGAACCTTTGTGAACTCTTAAGAACATAACTTTTTTTATTAGTTCTAAATAATTTTCAAGAAATTTGACCCCTCACACTCCTTTTGGGGGACTTTTTCCTCAGTTATTTTTCTTGTTGTGTATTTTTATTAGAAAACACTTTGCACAAAAAAAATCATATTTCTCACTTTATTGTGCCTTTTGCATGTTGGAAAGAATAGTGAGCATCAATGCTATTCATGCTTAAAATACTTCTGAGAACTCAAATAAATCATATGGGAAGAGTAACAGCTTTACATTTCTAAATGTGGTCTATATCAGTTGATTCATTTCCAAAAATAAATTGTGTATACATGTGCAGTAATGACTTTCTGCACATTGTCAGAAGAGTTTATTCTTTTTAAATAAGTAATACAGAGTATAATTTATTTTAATTTTATAATGTGACTGTTTAAAAGATAGTCAAAGTAGTAGCATAAATGAACAATCATGAGCCCAAAATTAAATCTTGACCATGTGTGCTGTCATTCAGTTTCTGTAATTTAGTAAATACATTACAGGAATACAAAATACAATTCTAGATAGAATAGCTGGCTTTTTTTCAAATTGTTTTTTGGATTATTATGTTTCACCTCAACAAAGTCAGATTTGATCCAAATAACAGGGCTGCCTCTGTGTGTATAGGTATTTAATTTGCTGCACACCAAATTAAAGGCCATATTATGTGGGTATCAAGTCATATAGCTTTCACTGGCTTTTGTTGTGATGGCGAAAGATATTTACAGAATCAAAGTCAATGTATTCTCTGAACATGAGACACTGGGGAGTTTGTTATGTTTTTATGACTTGCTTGTTGACTTCCTGGCTAGTAACTGGTTAATCACTATAGGGAACAGCAATTGAGATTTTATGGGTTTTCATCTGGTCCAACAAGATTTTTTTTTATGTTTACTTAGACATTTTAGCCCATTAAATGCTTAATAAAATGCAACTCAGAACGGGTAATTAAATGCTATGTATTAGATTACATGATTATGGTGCTAGATAAGACAAACTTGTTGGAAGAGCTTTTTCAGAGCTGTTAAAGCTTTTTCTTCTTTGATATCAATTTAATATTCAGGTAGGAATATGAAAATGAAAATTTGCTATTCCCGTTTATTGAAATTGTTCATATGACCATCCCTTCCACATCAGTGGCTCTGGACAGTGCACAAGGTTTAAAGTAGAACCACAACATATAGCCCACAGTGCCCATGGTTAAACCAATAACCCCAATCACAGAAAAGCATACCATCAATAATGGAGATTGCCTAATCGCCTGATATAAGCATATGAATTTATGCACATCAATATTAGCCGAATTACAGAAAATACTTCAAAAAATGAAGATGTAAGTCCTTAAATTTTCCTGAATTCTGTTCAATATCCAGATACTTAACACAAGTTTAATATGCAAGCTTAAGCTATTCCAGAGTAAGCAACATACTATAGGTTTATTGAATATCTAGATTGCAGGCCCTCTGCAAAACTCTTTGATTTCCTCTTTATGTCAAAATACTTCTGGATACCTCCTAGGCCCTTAGTCTTGAAAGGATAAATTGGCCATGCTGACCTGACAGCTGTATGGCCTGATGGCAATCTCTCTAATAGCAGCCATTATAAGATGGTGCCTGTGATATACTCTGAAAACCCATATAATACCTTTCATCCCAAAAGGTACCGGTCTCCTGGGAAAAGTGCAAAAGCTAGATGACTGTTCTGAATTATATTTAATAAAATACTGCAAATATTCCAGCACAATTCTAAAGCTGTGTGGGTATAAGTGGTACCAACTGAATTTTATCTTCTTTTGTACCTTTCTTTCGTTGCAGTCTTAAAATAAAAAAGCCAACAGCTGCTACCAGAAGTTTCTGGATAATCCCCTTCCAGAAATACTTCCCAAGAATAAGGAGATCTCAAGGTAGTGCCAAAATATTACCAACAAAATATGTGTAATATCTATATCACCAGAAGGAATATCACATGCCTTTACATGTCAGATTTATTGCTGATGTAAATCAGCACTCTTCAGCTTTTATACTACCCAAATTTTGAATATTAGATGAGGAAAAGGTTGCCTAAACTGAATCCGAGGGCTGTGTGGCTTATAAGGATCTGATGGAATTTGGAAACCCTAACCCTAAGCTCTTTTAAAAAAAAGATGTGTAAGAGAAAATGTAAACTTTTTAGATGATAAAGTTATTCTCATCTACTTATGATGGGTACCAGTTGGGTACTGTGATAGGTAAGGAAATATGTACTTTTGATCTAGGATTCTTCTGATCTTCACTAATAAAGTGAACAGAATATTGTGTAGGGTAACTTAAGGGCATACATCTTTAATATCCCTGTTATTATAGGTAAGTAGCATGTATTATTACACCTGCAAGAGATTTTAAATACCGTATATACTCGAGTATAAGTCGACCCGAATATAAGTCGAGGCACCCAATTTTACCACAAAAAACTGGGAAAACTTATTGACTCGAGTATAAGTCGAGGGTGGGAAATGCAGCAGCTACTGGTAAATTTCAAAAATAAAAATAGATACCAATAAAATTACATGAATTGAGGCATCAGTAGGTTAAATGTTTTTGAATATTTATTTCAAAGAAAAACAGTAAACTAGCTCTGTAAGTGGAAAAGAGAGCCAACAAAACCAATATGGTATCAACAATAACTTTAAAAGTACAAAAACCTTAGCTCAATCAGCAACCAAGCTAAAACACAAGAGTTAAAATCCTTCAAAACTGGATTCCTCATCATCATCTGTATGTCCAAACAGAGTTACTCTCTCCCTTGCAAGAAAAAAGCATGTGTATGTGCTGCATGTACATCCTGTTTTGGAGAGCCACCATCTCTTTCACAGCTCTCCCTCATGCCTCCATTGCATGTGCACACATGCCATGGCTCAGTAGTAGGTCAACATACAGATGTCACACTAGGTTCCCTCCTCAAAAGGAACATCCAACCTTTCTTGAGAAGTAGAAACTTCATCTGTTCAGGATTGTGGTGACAAAGGTGAAGGAGGATGGGGCTGAGAGAAGGGAAGGGAAGAAAAGATCATTGACAGGGAGAAAGACAGGGAGAAACACCTGGAAGTGTGAGCCCTCGAGTTTCCTTAGGGAAGACCAGACAACAAGGGGAGAGGAGAGGAGGAGGAGGAGGAGGAGAGTTAAAAAAAAAAGAGTGGGAAGCCAACTCACGCGTGCCATCAAAGCCAGGGGGAAGCGGGGCTTTCTCCGTCTGCTGCCGCCAGAGGAGTGCGGGGGGGGGAGTGTGGGGAAAGGGGGTTCGTGCCGAGGCTCCGCAAGCGATTGCCAGATTTGCAGCTCCGTTTGTTGGTGAAGCTGGAAGCGCGCAACACAGGAGCTCGCGGGGGCCCCGGGCGCCCGTTAATGGGGAAGGAGAGGCTGCTTGGGGTCGCCAGGCTCAGGCAGCCTCCTCCGCCCCCTCCCCTAGCAGTGAAGAGCTGCTCCGGGGGGTTCCCGCCACGGCGCAGCCAGGCACTTTGTCTCGCTGCCCCCGGAGCAGCTCTTCGCTGCTAGGCTAGGGGGCGGGGGAGGCTGCCTGAGCCTGGCGGTTTCTTGGCGAAGCTGGAAGCGCGCAACACAGGAGCTCGCGGGGCCCCCGGGCGCCCATTAATGGGGAAGAAGAGGTCGCTTGGGGTTGCCAGGCTCAGGCAGCCTCCCCCGCCCCCTAGCCTAGCAGCGAAGAGCTGCTCCGGGGGCTCCTGCCACGGCGCAGCCAGGCACTTTGTCTCGCTGCCCCCGGAGCAGCTCTTCGCTGCAAGGCTAGGGGGCGGGGGAGGCTGCCTGAGCCTGGCGGTTTCTTGGCGAAGCTGGAAGCACGCAACACAGGAGCTCGCGGGGGCCCCGGGCGCCCGTTAATGGGGAAGGAAAGGCCGCTTGGGGTCGCCAGGCTCAGGCAGCCTCCCCCGCCCCCTCCCCTAGCAGTGAAGAGCTGCTCCGGGGGGTTCCCGCCACAGCACAGCCAGGCACTTAATGGGGAAGGAGAGGCCGCTTGGGGTCGCCTGTGTGGCCCTCAGCGGGTAGACAGCCGCGGCGGCGATGCTGCCCTGGAGGCGCGATCGGTTGCAGCCACGCCAGCGCAGGCCAGGCATGGTGCCGTAGCGGCTAACTCGATTATAAGCCGAGGGCGGTTTTTTCAGCACAAAAAATGGGCTGAAAAACTCGGCTTATACTCGAGTATATACAGTAGCTTCAAAAGCTCTGGACTAGATCCATCTGCAGTTGTACCATATCGCAGTTATTAAAAATTGCACAATTATAACCATTCAATTGGATGCTTTTTCCTGCCCATGCCAAGTCACTCCCAGTTGAGGACAAATATTTCAGATGTGGAAATCAAACAGTTCCATACACACAATAATCTTCAATTTTTAATGAGCATTTCAAGGAATCTTGGGACTAATCGGAAATTTATGCAATACAAGGGACACATATGAACATTCTAATGACTATTTATGCTGTTCTGATTATTACATATGTTTGAAAAATGATATGAGCTAGAACTGTCCTTGTTTTTCCTATCATAAATTCATTTAATATAAGAATATACAAAATCTTTGCTGCCATTGCTAGAGCACCTTCAAAGAGTGCCACCAGCTTATAATCTTCAACATGCTGGAAAACAGAAACTATTAAATACATTATAATTCATAACATTGAGCAATATTAATTTTAATATTTTGTTATACTTAAATCTACATTAGTTTTTATTTCCCTAATTTGTATTTTTGGAGTGGGTCCCGTCATAGTACTTAGGCCAAATGTAACTCTTGGTCTCCCAAATGTTCTATGGTATATTCTGCTTTAAAATAAGCTCACTAACAGTTTTGCACAAATAGACAAGGCTGTAGTGTAGATTGAATAGGACACATATTGGTTCACAGCTAGTTTAATATGGAGATGCTCATTAAAACATACTTATATTTATCACATTGCCAGTCAACTAAAGATTGGAAAAGATTTCCAATTCATAAATCTCATGCACAAAGGAAGCATTTCAAAGCACAAAGAGGCAAACTGTAGCTTGCCCATCATGATCCATCCTCTTGAATCCTCCTGGTTAAATCACCCCAGTGTCAACTGAAGTTTGTGCAATATGTAGCCATGAAAGTGGTATTGCTTTGGCAGAGATGAAGTTGAAGTAGCTCAAATATTGATGAACCTTCAGTATTCCTCATCAGATATGCTTATTTGATCCACTTAAGATGCAGTTAGGTAAAAATGTAAACATAGATGCTAGGTAATCACCATGAAACACGGTTAAGCTTCCCCAAAGTGTGCTTAATTGAAAAACGCTAGTTTTGGACTTAGTTACCTAATGGCTCACTACTGTCTGACTGAATTTGTTTTTATCCTTTAATCTACTAAACATCTTTCACTCCAGACTGCCATACTTTTGAGTAAGGCCTACTTGGGAGTTAAAATCCAGTTGTGAAAATTTCTGCTGCATCTCAAGAACTAGTTTGCCTCAGTTGGCATTAGAACAGGACAGTTGAAGGCACAATTAATTGCATTTATTTGGTGACCCGCTTGCCAAGTGATTCACCAACTTGACACTGACTGTATTTTTATTCAATTTTAAAACAAAGATGCTTAAGTATATTCCAAGTATCCAATGCTGCCTGTTCTAATACCAAAAGAACCTTTAACTACGAGTTCCAAGTAAACATTTAATAACAGAAGATACAGCCCCATACTATGCATGCTTTATTTAAAGTTGTTGTGAGCAAGTAGGCAGCTATATAAATTATTTACAATAAATAAGTAAAATTTTCCTGGATTTTTTTTTTTTTAATAGGGAAAAAACCTGTGGAGATGCAAGGGGCAGGAAGCAGAGGTATTTTGGTAAGTGGGAAAGCCTTGGGAGGGCTGGAGCAGATGGGCGTGGGCCTGTGCTAGGCCTTCAAGAGCCTCCCCTACCCTAGGCATCCCATGATCCACTTAACAACCTGCATGTTTATTTGATTCATTGGGAAGAGCAGGGATGGAGATCATTAAGTGACAGGACACGTGCAAACTCCACTATGATCATATCTCAAGGTTTAACTGTAATACTTTCCTACGCTGGGTTTCCCACAATCTTTTTACCAAGTATTATTATGAGATTTCCCTGCACTTCTAGAAGAATGCCAAACAGAAGTATTTCCAACGTGCTATAATTAGGATCTTGCTCAAGTGTGACAGATGAAGTTTACAACATTCTTTCCAGGGTTTGTATTAGAAATCAACTCAATATATTTCTAAGATATCATTCTTATTAATTTAAAATTATTTGTTCTGATATTAAATTTTTGAAAACAGAAACCAAGATAGAGCTAACATTCTTGAAATATCAATGGCAAACCTGAAACTGATTTCCATGGCCAAATCTGCACAACAGAAAATCTCACTTATGCTTTGGAAGACAAATTAACCATGTGCCATTAAAGATAGCTTAAAATGAAGTTTGACACTATAGTCATGAGATACTCAAAGTTTTACATTGTTTGCTCTCTTCAGGAAGCACAGATTAATCTGTTCTCCATTACAGTTACCAAAATACATCAAATGTCTATTTTATTGATACAATTGCTACACCATCATGGCACAAATTACATTAGAGGTAAGGGAGAAAAATGATTATTTGGCAAAACCAGTGCTTTTTACCTTATAAAATGTAGTAAAATATGCTTCAGATTAGGGCATTACTGTAACACAACTGGCAATATAAGTAGTTTAGCTAAGGAAGAAGAAGCCAAAACCACTGGAGACACAGTGGTGAAGGTGAATTTGATTTGTTCATTCATGGGCAACAAAACTATCATATCATATGATTATTACACACAAAAAATCTATTACATAGAGTCACAAGAATTTTTTTTATAGAATGCTTGCCTATACAGTAACAATGCTGATACATCATACCCAGCTAACAAAATGTCACATATCTGTAAAATATATGCATTTCATTTTACTTCTCTCAACACTTCTTTAAACAATACAAAATCAGTGCTTAAGACATATGAAAAATATTACAGCAAACATATTTTATGTAAGTCTATGTATGCTGAGAAAAATCTCACCCAACGGAAACATATAATACTTAGGAACTGCTTAACAATTCACTAATTCTTCAGTACAATAACATGGAACCAATTTGTATACTGAAATACTTTGAAAAAATTACAGGAACCATAAATGTAATTTGACTGAAAGATGGGTTGCCAGCCACAAAGGCTGCTCTTCATATACCTATGTAGCTCAGTTCATGAAGGTCTGAGGAACTAACTTACACAGATGAATGTATAGTTCTTTTCATAGATTCCCAAAAGAGCTTACAATAAAACCAATAATGGTAATATAAATTAAGTCTGCTTCCAATTCCACTGATATATACCATTGACCTCAAATTTCCACCTCCATAAAACTCCAAGTTTCACTGCCAATGAGCCTATTCTTTTCAACTCATTAGTCACCCCCCCCACACATATATGAACTGTGGCTTAGCTGCTTGTTTTTTATTTATGAGTAGGCATAAAGCAGAGTTTGAGATAAAACTTTTTCTCCTATGTTGGAAATAGTGTTATACAAACAAATTGCCATGCACAATATACAAGTTTAAATGTGCCATAAGTATAAGCTGTTGTAACTTTATGGGGGACAAGTAACAATCCTAAATATGAAGCTATGGTTCACTAAGGCATTATTTTAAAAGGGAAATGGCAAAAGAAGTTCATCTTTGAGTAGCTAGCACACACAAATTTGACTGGATGACTTTCCAAGTATCTATCTTATAGTATATATAGAGGTATGATACAATTTGAAGGAACTTAAAATGGCATGCCTGTTAATACGAACTCCTGAACTCAGGCAGTTTGTGAGTAATATAATTAACATGAATATTTCAAACCATTTAGTGTATCAATCACATCCAAACCTGAAAGCTCTGAAACTGAATTAGCAAGACAATTAGAAAACTGAAAAGTTAGCACAAACATAAGCAAATAATAGACAACATGCAATCACATTTTTACAGCTCCAGAAACTCCCAAGATATTTATGTGTAATATTTATTTATGCAACATTTATTTCTGGGAGACATAAACATAGGATAAGTGTACTAGGCCTCCATAAAATTCTAACATACCTACTTCCCATCTAAACCTCCACCCCAAAAACCAGATACAGACAGAACTATTTTTAGAATCAATGCCTACAGTGGTATCAGTAGATATCTATCATGGCTTTGGAGACCAAAAATAAAAATAAAAAACGAAGTTTTATCTGAGTCAAAAAAGATCCTCACTTTAGCTTAGTATCTACAAACTATGCAGCTTGACTATTAAATGTTTAGAAGGAGCACATAAAATATAGTATGCTGAATATAACATATAAAGCAGCAATATTCATTACAACTGGATTATTTTTCAATTATATTAAAAATAATTGCACTTGTAGTGTAATACCTTTAGTCAAAGTGCAAAACTGTAAAAAACACAATTAATATAAATATATCAACATTATAAGGTTGTACCATGTAAGAAAATTCAAAGTATCCAATGAACCTAAGAGTTTTTAAATATTTTTTTCCTGTTGTGACAGATGGCTGTAAAAACCAATATAGTTTTTTCTATATAACTCCCATGTACAATAAATTATACCATTGCTATAGATTTCCTAACTGCCATCTTTAATTCAGAACTGGAAGAGCAGAGTATGTGAAAACTGCAATCCTGCAAGTAACAGCCTGCTCTAACAGAATAGGTTTGATTGCAGATGTAAAGCATTCAGGAATGCCATGTTGCCAAAAACATGACGTAAGATATTCTAAAGACTCTAAGCCAGATAAATTCTAGAAAAACTGGTGCATGATGCAAGCTATTTCAGCTGTACAAAGTTGACTGTTGAAATAAATAGAATGGCAGGGACAGTTGCTTTAAATCCAAAATCTCCGTATGGCATAAACTAATCTGGCTATCCATTTTTGTTTTAATATATGGATTTAAATCAAACTCAAAGAAAACTTTTTTGTACATATTCAAGCAAGATATATTTGAGACAAAATGTTTAAGTGTCTATCATTTGGTTAATTATCAAATTCTCAAATAAGATATGATCTTGGCCAATTTATCTTATCTATTTTATCTAACAAAAATATGTCCATTTATCGAGTCCTTGCACATGAGTTTCGTATCTAAGTGATTTTTTTTCTGTTAAATTTGCCTCTTCATAGTCAAAAGTACAGTTTTTAAAGTATTTTCCTCTCAGGTTATTCTAGTACCAATCTGGCCAACAGTTTCCATTTAGTTAGCCAAGATTAACGAAGTCCTGATATTAATATAGCAATCACTTTCAAGAATTATGTCACAAACTCATAATACAAACAGTATTTCGTCTTTTGCTACTCACTTTAAATATTCATATTAATAGTTGTCTTAAAATTTAAATAATTGAAAATATTCATTAAAACAGATTCTGATCCACAAACTGATTTTATGGCCTACAATTAGACTCTGGGAAATAAATTTAAATAATCAAAAATGAGTATTTTTTAAAACAGAATCTGGTCAACAAACTGATTTTACAGCCTACGATTAGGCTTTGGGAAATAAAGGGTTCTTTGGGGAGGAAGTCCAGGAGATAAAGGTGACAGGTACCAAAACCTGTATGTTCCATACCAAGCAGAGAGGCCCACCAAAGTGCCAAAAATCTTGTCCCAAAAATCATGGAAATATACAGCAGTCGTAAGAAGCATGAAAAACCAGATAAAAGTCAAACAAGCCAGTGCTAAAAACAAACTGTTCACCACTCTGTGCAGTCTAGAACCCTTAAAAGTTTTCACACTGGGCATCACAGCCATTTCTTCTAGAATCATTAGAACACAATATGAAAGGAGGAAGGAATGTCCTGAGATATCAAAACTTTGCCAGATCCCACCAGCTTGTAGGCACTGTAGTTGGTTGGAATGTTCTTGAGTCACTACAGCAAGAGTTGATGATTTGTAACAACTGCCTGTGAAGTCCTGAATGAGCAAAAATGTACTTGTGCATATATACCAGATGATAGTGCCAACCAGCAATGAGAAAAGGCGAACTAGTACAGGCAAAATATTCTGGAGGACATTGTAGTTGGTGAGAGAGATGAATGGCAACAGCAGAGAGAATGTCCAGGCCCAGGCAAATTTCACAAAATAGCTGTCAGAGATAAAATAAAGAAAAAAATAGTTGTAATAAAAAAATGACAGCAATGATTTAACCTTTTAAATAATTATTAGAGAGGAATTAAAAACGTTCTCCAAAATATAATCTAGACAAATTTCAAATGAAAATTTTCCTCAAAAGGAATAAGAAAAAAAAGATAAACATCAAACTGACAGGCTATTATAAAACTTCACATGGCCCAAGAAAGTGGTTAGCTGCTGATTTCTAGTTTATCCCCCTCAATCCTAGGCAACATAGCTTTTAGTGTACAACAGTTAGAACACCTCACTGTTAAATCCAGCTACAGCTCTATGTAATTGCAAATAGCAATTATAATTCAGTCCTGTTTATCCAGACTTTTCCCATTTCTACCTGGTGATAAATAGAACTGAATTAGAATTATCATTTGCAAACCCTATGTTTACATAAAGTTGTATTTCTTAATTGGTGTATGTGACCAGTGGAAAGCTTACTTTTAACTTATTGTGACATTCTTCTACACGTTTAAATATAATTTTAACTACTTTTAAAGTTAGAAACTCTCTGAAGGAAGCTTGCAGCAATAAAAAAAATTAACCAATTTTAAAAATTAATCAAAGCCTTGCTGCAATTAAATTTAACCAAGTTATGTTTACTTTTGATAAGAGTTAAACAGGTTAATATTTAGCAAAAATAAAATCTCCTTTGAACTTAAGTCTTGGTGATTTTGTAGCCACACACCTGTACTTTTCTTAATAACATTGCAGTCATTTGCCATTATCTATTCTAAAATGTTTTTAACTTCCTAATCTTATCTAGACCATAGGATTTTTCTGGTGATTTCTAAGTATTAACCAGCTCTTACCCTGCTTAAATTTATGGATTTATGGATTGCAATTCAATGCATATTAATCTATGGCTAGTAATTAACCTTACTATATTAATACTTATTCCAATGTATTCTTCCCAAAGTTTAGAAAAAGTGAAGACCAGTTAGCCAGTGGAATAAATTGCCGAATAGAGAACCATGAGGTTGCCTTTACTGGATGTGTCAGGCAGACCCATGTTAAGAGTCTCTTAATTTGGATTCCTTCACACAGCAAGACTTAAATCATGCATTAATCAAAATAAGACAGCATAGGCTCACTGGCTCTTTCTCAAACTATACAACTTGGGAAGCAGGTTAGAAATATATCCCCGAGAGAAGTGGGGGAAAGAGTACCCTTCACCCAAATATAAAAGAGTCAAGTCTCTTCTGGCTCATAGACCTCCCCCATTCATACCGTATTTCGTCAACACCCTTCAGCAAGCTCCCTACTCTTTGCCCCTCTGCCAGCCAGTCCCCCCATCATTGCGAGGCCCTGCCTCTCGGATCCCCTTGATCCTCCTCTTCCTCCATCAAAGCCCAGGACTCTCAAGGGTCAGAGAAAGCCCCTTACACATTGAGCACGTTGCGCTTGTTACTCAGGTAAGTAGCAGCCAGCGGCATTAATTCTTTAACAAGGGATCCGATCACCATGAAGCTCATCAATGCCCAGGGCATCATTCGCCGCACCGAACAGTGGGTCAAGTAAGGCAGCAAGAAACGCGAGCCTCGGTCCACAGACTCCATGACGGAGGAGTCGGCAAGACCACATCAAAGGAGAAAGCGGTGACCCACCCGGCACGGAATCTCCAACCGCCGTATTGCGTTGATGCTCACGTCAGCCAGCTCCGCCTCCATTCCACCCCGCCCCCGCCTGCCCCTTCTCCTTCTCCAAAGCTACTACAACCGTGCGGAGGGAGGCGAGATAAGATGGATAGAACGCGCATGCGTCTCTGTGCAAGCTTCGCGAGGCTTGTAAATAAATCCCCGGCGGTTGAGGTTTAAGTTTGTCATCTTCCGACTGCGGCTGCGTGGTAGAAGACACGTGCTGTTCACTTTGTTTTGGGGCTCAATGACAGCTTTTGTCTCCCCTATGCGTATTTTTTGTGCTACGTGAAGAAGGGTCTCTTTCCCAAATGAAAGAATTCTAATTTTTTCTCACAGAGTTGTTGGAGCCCCCCTGATTATTTTGGTTGCCGTCTTTAACCCCCAAAGGTGCTTTTCAAAAGGCAATTGGACTTCCTTGGTTTTTTATTTTCCTTCGGAGATTTTTCGCTTCTCGTCCAAAAAGCTGCTTCAATTCTGATTGAATGGTGGGGAACAGAAGGATTTACGTCCAGTCCAGTTGCATGTTGAAAAGCACCTTTGGGACAATCGTGACCTGGATGATTGAGAATCTCCATAAACCTTGCTCTCTTAATTCCCCCCACCCAAGCTCTCTTATATTCCTTTTCAATTATGTTTGCAGAATTATATTCTAGATGTACCACAGATTTATATAAAGTTATTACAATAGTGGAGTCCTTGATGTTCTCCGAGCTTCGGTTTTTGCTTTCAGATGTCAATATCCAACATAAGTGTTGGAAATTAAAATTAGACTCTGCAGTTGAACCACAAACTACATGTATTCTCGTCTGTGATGGTTATTACAGTGTTGGCATTTTTATCTTTAATCTCTTTCCTAGTGATTTTTAGCATGGAATTTACCTCACTTGTGGGGTTTGGGTGCTTGAGAGATGTTTTTCCAGAGAAGAAGATAAGGGTGAGATGGGGGAAATACTTGGAATATTCATGTTTTCTTTTTATACTATTGTTGCTTTCAAATCTAACATTTCTAACATGAGGACTACACTACTTAGAGTATTTCACAAGTGGAGTGGCCAATTAGCTTAGTAAAATCAATGTTCCATATCAATTGTATTGTACATTGTGATACTGTTTTAAAAATTTGTAAACTTCTGAGACTCAACGTCTCAGAAGATTGATAAATTATATTACAGGGAAATGAATATCTTTGATAGAAAAGCATTATGCACATTTATTTGAGACCATTTCCAAAATAATATTATTTATTGAGAAGTAAACAGATTCTGAAATGATTAAATCACTGTATACTATTAGAAGACATATTATTGGCTACCAACCTTGAATTGTAAAAGTCTTTTCACGGTATTACCTTGATGTTACACACTAATGCATGATTTGTTACATGATGTTATATAGGTTTGACACAAATTTTCAAATATTGGCATTCACATATAAATGAATTAATCATTGGAATGGCTTGCTATCAAGAGTTGTGGGTGCTCCATCACTGGAGGTTTTAAGAGATTGAACAGCCATTTGTCTGAAATAGTATAGGGTCTTCTGCTTTTGACCAGGGGGTTGAACTAGATGATTTCCAAGGTCCCTTCAAACTCTGTTATTCCTAAGTCAAGCAAATTCCTTATGTGTAGGGCAAGTGATAAAAAAGCTCTGCTCTGTCACCTTAGTTCTTTTTCTAATAAGCCAGAAACCAGGACCTTGAAAGCTGATCTCAATACAGGTAGTCCTTGACTTATAACAGTTCACTTAGTGACCATTTGAGGTTACAACACTGAAAAAAGTGACTTATGACCATTTTTCACACTTATGACCCTTGCAGCATCCAATGTCACATGATTTACATGACAACTGACAACTGACTCACATTTATGATGGTTGCAGTGTCCTGGGATCATGTGATCATCTTTTGCCACATTCTGACAAGCAAGGACAATAAGGAAGATTTACTTAATAACCAGGTTACTAATTTAACAACTGTAGTGCTTCACTTAACAAATATGGAAAGAAAAGTCATAAAATGGGGCAAAACTCACTTACCAAACTTCTCACTTAGCAACATAAATTTTTGGCTTAATTGTGGTCATAAGTTGAGGACTAAAGTACATTTTCCTAAGTACAGACTGTCAAACAACTTGGTCCCTTTCTCCAAAGTTTTCCCAAACCTGGGGCTCTCCAAATAACTTTGGAGACTTAAAATTCAAACTTACTGGCTCCTCAGTAAACACTGATGAAGGTTTTAAAGGAGCACTTCAAATTAGAGCTGCCACTGTAGTTATGCAATTAGAAAAATTAGTTTCCTGAATTGGGAAACTAGATGAAATAGATTCACAATTTTGTTAATGTAGATTAGAAACCAGTAGGTGGTGCTACTTTACAACTACATTTTTTACTTTTCTTTACAACTACATTTTTTTACTTTTCTCTACAATTACTGATTCAGGCCATATTTGGAAGAATCTTATTCAAATGAAAATACATGCATTGTGACCATATCTGTACTGCTGTAAATCATTCACAGACAAAAATCCCCTCATCTCCACTCAAAAATTAAGCAGCAGAATGCTTTTATTGTGTCTTATTAGTTTTTCTTTGGGCATTTTAAAATCTCTATGTGCCAAGTACGGTAAAACATAAAGACTATGAAGGACCAACTCATTACATAACAAATCCTGATGGCTATTAATCTGCAGTCCTTTAAGCTTTAAGGATAGCCCCATGTAGACATAATGGGTGAAAACTGATAGTAGTTTCCTATCATTTTGAGGTGAGAAATACCTAAGAACTGTTGTGTGAACCCTGAAAAAGGTGTCTCATATAAAAAGTAACAAATTCCAATACTTCATTTGGTGATGTGGTATGAGAAAGCAAGATGCCTAGAAAATGGAAAATGTGCTGCTGTTGTCCTGCCTCTTTAAACCTTCTCCCCAGCCAGCACAGTCAGGTTGGCTATAAATACTGTGCTGCAAGAGACCTGGGTATCGTGGTATTGATGCGTGGAAGAAAAGAGGTTTGAGTGTGTGTAAATAAAGTAGTTAGAAAGAGATACTTTTCTCTAGTAGGACTCACAAAGAATTATAGTTGGAGGAGCAATAGTAGATATAGCAACAGGGGGACGTTTGGAGTAATGGTGAGTAATTACTACTAACCTGTAAATACCTGCATGTTGCCCGGAGAACTGTGTTGTTGTGTTGGCTGAGTGGATGTTGAGATGGGCTCTATCACAAGGCCAAGGCCCCAGGCTCAAGCACAAAATAAAGTTTTCAAGCCCCAAATACAAGTTGAGCAGGGGCAGGGTCAATATAATCTTACAGGGATGATGTTCCAAAGATTGGTCACCACAGCTAAAAAGGCTCTTTCTGGATTCCATCAACCAGGACTCTTTAGCTAATGATACCTGGACCATGCTTGTTCATCTTGATTGGGTAGGACAAGGAGAGATGATTAGAGAGGGAGAGTCCTGTAAGTAACCTAGTTCCAACCATGAAGGGCTTTAAAGGTGATAACCAGGACCTTGAATTGTACCCAGAACTACACTGGAAGCAGTGTTGGAAAACAGTAATGTCACATGCACCAAGTAAATGATACTTTTAACTGCCTGTGCAAATGCATTCTGCACCAATTGAAGCATCTAATACTCTTTAAGGTAAGCCCCATGTAGAGTAGGTTATAATAAACCTGCCTATTCAGCAACGGCTAAATCCAGGCAGAGGTTACAAAGGCATGAATGACTGCAAGCAGAGTCCCCATGCCATGAACGGGTGCACCTGACATACAGCCCAAAACTGTATAATGATGCTCCAGGCCATGATGGTCATTTGCTCCTTGAACAGAAGGCACAAATCCAGGGGGACTCCAAAATTGTGCATTGGGTTTTTATCTGTAGGAGTGTCATCCCAGCCAGAACCAAAGATGGAAGTTAGAGCTGCTTAGGCTGAGCTGAAGCTGTTGCATCCCATTGTTGACCCCATAGCCTTCAGGGATTGAGACAGAACTTTGTTAAATGAATCATATATATAGTATACCTCCATTTAGGGAGAAATAAGAATGAGCAAGCAAAGTATATATTCAACTTGCTGCATTAGAAGTATAAAAATCTTCATTTTTCTTTCTTTTTTCTAAATTTCGGAAAGGAAAAGGTACTTAGTAAAATGCAACTTCCATATATTAAATGCAGGAAGAAGGTACCAAGTTAGGAAAAGTTACACTCTTAAGTTGCCCTTATTGCTGCAGAAAAATTACTGTATTTCTAGTAGATGTCTAGTTACTGTTTAGAGTTCAAAGTCTTAATGCTTTTGCAGTGTGGAAAGTAATAAACTTAGGCATGAAAGAAAGTCCAAAGAACTTTGCAAGGAATCTGTCTCACTTTCATAAATTGATTTTCTGAGATGTATTTTCAGTGACTTATCAAATAGGAACTGTGAAATATGTATCTAGCTCAGGGCAGAATTCATTTTCATAAAAAGCATGTATAAACATATTTTAGATGGCATCATGCTGTGATAGAAATGCAAAAATTCTTCCTTATAAACTTCAAGCTAATGGCCCTTATGGCACAGGCAGTATCTAAAAAATAATAATGACACATCTCTAATATTTTATCTAGCTACTATAGCCAGACATATTCTAATAAATATTCAATGGCTTAAGATAAAGAATAAATGTACCATACTTCAAGAGCCACAATTATTCTTTTTAGCTTTATTAGTAATGCCTATGAAGATTGCTCTGTTTTATATTTTTGAATATACAACTCTATTTTGGGAATAAATTGGTTCTAATTTATTTCCTTTTAGAAGTTCCAAACTCTAGTTAGAACTACAATATGTGCTATGTGCAATATGACCCTGTGCCAAAATTATCATTTCTGTTGAATTTAACCCCGTAACAATAGCATCCCTTACTCTATATTATGATTTTGAATTATGCCCTTTTACACTGTCCCTGGCAGCAGTTGCAAATTATAAAGATCAGTGTTTAGAAGACATAATGAGATGCAATAATGGCACAAATCAACCAACCTATTCCAGAGAAAAGGTATGTGGATTCAACACCAAAATTTTATTTGAGAACAGTGGTTCTCAGACACTGAATGTCATGAAGATTTGTATTCAGTAAAAGGAGAAAGGAGAATAACATCTAAGTGGGGTTGCCTAATACTTCAAAATAGTTATTTCACTTTAAAACTATTGAGTTGTAACCTATGAAAATTTCCAGCATGATTTCATCTGGATTTAAAGTGACTGAACAACTAACTCACAGATGCACAATTTTACATCATTGAGGCCTATAAATTTCCACAAGATTCTTATTAATTTTTAAAATCTTCCTCAAGAGGGAATGGTGTTTTACTAGGAAATTATCAATGTTTATAATTTATAGTATTATTCAATTAAAACTTTTTCTTATGGGGGTTCATACTTGTAAAATCTTATGGCTTTTTAAAAAATCCTTTGAGATACAGGTAGTTCTCATTTAATGACTCTGTTGTTTAATGACAGTTCACAATCACAGCCACAATAAAAAGGTAACTATTGTCTACAATTCTCATATGTATGACCTTTGCAAGTCTGTAAAGCAAAGCAAAGCAATCAGGATTTTCTTCTTCATCTTGACTGTTATACTGCCTTGCTAAGATGTGGCATGAAGATATAAACAAAACATCAATCTTAAGGATGCATCCTAGTTTTTAAAAAAATACTGCTGTCCAGTCAAAAATAAACTTCCTTGTCTTTTAGAACTACCCTGAATAATTCAGCCTCTTTTTCTATTTGACAGATCTTCAAAGAGAGCTTATCATGTCTCCCTGGAGTCTTCAGATTAAACCTCCAAATTTTCTTCCCAGGCTTTTCTTTCAAGCATCATATAATCTTGATTATTCTCCTGTAGATATATTCCAATTTGCCAGTCACCTTCCTAAAATGAGGTACCTGACGGTAACATTGATATATCAAGTGGGGCTTGACCATCACAAAGGACCAAACAATGATTTTTTTTAATTTTGACACTATAGTTCTTTGTTGAGGACTACATTTCCTTTTTTTTCTTTTTGAAGCTGTATTATTTTAAATATATCAAACAATCATTAATAGTAAATATTTTGAACGGAACAAATTTGGTTCTCCTTGGAAATAACACTAGATATTGGAGGACACCTTGCATATTGCATTTAATATGTATAGTAATAAAATTAATATACCTTTTTCTTAATAGTTAGACAATATTTTCAAATACTCAGGGGCCTTATCAATACAACAATCCTACAAACTTAACTGTTATTGTCTATGTTGCCAATGGGTTTGGGGTGGTGGTGAGAAAAGGCTAGGAAGAATCACCTGAAAGTTTAAACAACGCTAGCCAAAATCATATATGTAAAAACATATTCTTGGGCATTTTTTCTAGATAAGTACAAATGTCTAAAGGAAGAGAGAGAACAATCCAAGTTCAATGGTTGACATAGAAGGATGATGATGACATGTCTGCAATCCACAGACAGCAGAAGCATGATGGAATTTGCCAGCAAAGGAAGCCAAGGTCAAAGTTCTTGGAAATAAGTTTTGTTAGAAGTAAGTCCCACTAAATAAAGTTGATATTATTTGGACCAAATAAGCATAAAATCAAGCTGTAAAACATTGCAAGGGCTACAGGGTAAATCTAAGTCATAGAAACAAAATATTGCTTTACTCTTTAGGCCTGGTGTAATATACAGAACTTTAAGGGCATGTCATGGGTATTGTCATAAAATGGGTGCTATTTTAGGTATAGCCAATCATAAAATATGAGAAGTAAGGTGTTCCTTATTAGTCTCTGTAGCCAGAATGTTCTGTATCATCAGTTATAGATATTCACCATTTTTATTGCATAGGAACGTCTCAGTATCTACTTATATTTTTTGAAAGGGAATATAATGCTGAAAGATGATACTTTGCTTTGCAGTATGGCAGTTTTTAAAATGATTACACCAGGAAGGCTTACTGGAGAGACCAAATGAAGAACAAAAAAGAGACATGGCATATATATATATATGCAAGCAAAGTTGATAACATTGGAAGATGGTAACAGGTATCATTTGGCTACAAGCAAAGACTGGTGGGACTACAAAATAGTATTTTGGCACACTAGATAGGAACACCCTCTTATCACCTTGAGCTGGTTTACCTGTAGGTTTCTTTCTACAAAAAAGGATGAGTATTTTCCTTTAAGTCACAGTTATGCTTCAAGGACTTATTCCTCTACAAATCTGCTACCAACTGTCAATGCTAGGTAAGAGCAGTCATTCTGGAGGTTGGCATTTACAAATTTTGTTTACTCAAAATTAGTTTAATCCTCCTCACAAAGACAGAACCCTGGAGTGGTGGTGTCACAAAACCTTCAATGTGAGGGCATGACATAATAACAGCTTTATTGAGTTGGAAGAGCTCATATTAAAAAAAAGTACATACTACCTATATAGGACTTTTGGAAGAACACAAACATTTTCTCTTTCACACAAAATATAAAGTATTAGGTGATACATACAGCATGTAGCAACTAATATCCTTCTATGTTATAAATATAATGTCTTGTTCTAAAAAGTCCTGAACAGAATTTAAAGTATGTCTAAATCCCTATATACAATTGTTTCTTTTTTTAATTTCAAAATATGAAAACACTTGCTTTCCAAGTATTTACATAGGCAATATAATTAGGATTGCATTTGTGAGTAAATATCTGTATGGGCAACCTTTGGCTGTCCACATGTGGCTAAATAACAACTCAGATCTGATGAAAGGCATATCTAATCATCTGTGACAAAAGCCAACCAGACGACTGTGAAATTCACAAGTAGTATGTGAGTGCATCTTCCTTATTTTTGCCAGCATCTGACGTTTCTAGATATTTCCAGAATAAATGCATTTCTTTTGCAAAACATGAGAACAGTATCAGATTAAACTTCAATATTCAAATATGTAACCATGATAAATGCAAGTTTTGATGCTAAACTCTCCTTCTTTGGACTATGCCATTGGTGGGATTCAAAAAATTTTTACTACCAGTTCTGTGGGCATGGCTTGGTGGGCATGGAAGGGAAAGGTTACTGTAAAATCTCCATTCCTGGGGGAAGGTTACTGCAAAATCCCATTTCCTCCCCACCCTACTAACCTGCTTTCCAGCTCTGTTCTCCTGTGCAGGGCAACTAAAGAAGACCCAGCCGATCAGTTGGACTCAGGAGGCAGAGAATAGATGGGAGCAGGGCCACTCAGAGGTGGTATTTGCTGGTTCTCCGAACTATTCAAAATTTCCACTACCGGTTCTCCAGAACTGGTCAGAACTCGCTGAATGCCACCTCTGGGCTATACCCAGGTAAAGCTTGGTTGACAAACATGCACTATCATTTTACTCTTCCTTTGCACATGGCTTTAAATCAGGTTTTGTACCTCCTCATATCATTTGAACCCCAAGTGACCATCTTGTGTACTTTCCAGAAAAACAGATTTGAAACCAACCTGTCAGAACAGCCTATGGGGAGTATTCTATGGCTTCAGGTTTGAAAGCTAATGGAAAGCAAAGCTAAACATGTCAACCATAGATACTTCTTACTCAAGATTCAGCAGCAGTAGGATAGTCTTTCCTGTCTAGCCAGCCTAGGAAAATGAAAATCAGTTCTGTCTGAAAGGATCTTGGTTGAGAAACTAGCACATGCCATTTAGTGGTATGTCATGCAGGTCGTCTGCATACTAGGAGCTGTGGTGGTGCAGTGGTTAGAGTGCAGTACTGCAGGTTCCTTCTGCTGACTGCCAGCTGCCTGCAATTTGGCAGTTTGAATCTCACCAGGCTTAAGGTTGACTCAGCCTTCCACCCTTCCGAGATGGGTAAAATGAAAACTCAGATTATTGGGGGCAATATGCTTACTCTTAAATTGCTTAGAGAGGGCTAGAAAGCACTGTGAAGAGGTATATAAGTCTAAGTGCTATTGCTATTCCTGACTGATGTTTGACTACATGGACAATGGCCAGAAGATGAGGACAGCATTTTGCTAACTAAACATAATCATTCCCATACTATTGGATTATTGTATTGAATAGAAGATACAATATATAAAGAATTAGGGGATCATAATGTTTTAAAATCATTATTTATAATGGTAGTAATGATGATGATAAGCTTTTCAAAAGAATATTATCTTTTGTTTATGAATCCTTTCAGTATCCTTTCATATCCTGGCATCAGTTTTTTTTTTACCTTATAGTATCTTGGCTATCTCTTTGATTCTCCAGGTACTAGCTGAAATGTCATCATTTTTAGGTCCAAATATATGAAAATATCTATTTGTTTTCAGATTGGGAAAGGCAGTTTAGTATAGTGATTAAGATCATATGCTAGAAACCAAGAAATTGTGAGTTATAGTTCCACATTTGATACAAAGCTAGGTGGGTGACCTTGGGCCAGTCACTTTCTCTCAGCCCTAGGAAGGAAACAATGGCAAACCACTTCTGAAAAGCCATGCCAAGAAAATTATCTAGGCAGCCTCCAAGAACTCTTTAATTCTCCAGGTACTAACTGAAATTTCATCATATTTTAGGAACAATATATATGACAACATATCACAAAACACTGGCTAACACAGGAATTATCTATTGGGTGATTTTTGTTACAATTTCATGATTAATTGACTTTCTTGTAGCCATCTTTCCATCATCAAGACTAGATTATGAATGGTTACTTGCCTGGTGGCTCCTAAGAAGATAATTCTGATCTCTCTGATGAAGTCATCAAGTCCCACTCACCTCCACTGTGGCTTAACCCAGTTTCTTACATGCTGTACTGTTTCTTACAATTCCAGCAGAGTTAACTTTTTGCACATTTTTTTCAGTGGTTCTGAGTGCATACAGACTATGCTTCATCACAGGAGTCCATTAGCTATAACAGAGGAAACACTGGCTAGGAAACATAATTTTCCTGTGTTGATTAGATTCAGAAAGGAAGTGATATCAATAATGATTACAGATTCAAAATGTTGGAAGGGATCTTAGAGGCCCCTGCCCAGGAAAATAATCCTAATACTATACCAGTGGTGGCAAGCCAATGGCATGCATGCCACAGGTGGCATGCAGAGCCCTTTCTGTGGGCACATGCACCATCCATGCATGCCTGCACACCTCCCACCGGCCAGCTGGTCTTTGGGTTTCTACTGCGCATGCAGGGGGCGGGGCACATGTGTGGGGGGCAGGGCAGATGCACAGGTGTGTGTGCACTTTGGGCACTTGTCCCAAAAAGGTTCGCCATCACTGTACTATACCATCCCTTGCAGGTTCCAACATATAATCTCAGGAAATTTCATCTTATTTATCCTGCAAGTGCCTTTAAGCAAACACTATTTCTGACTGTACTAGAATAGAAATCAAAGGGGTGCATGTGGTGAAATGCAGAGAAATTAAAGGCTGTAGACTAAAAGAACACATGCATTACCCTGGTTACACATTTGAATATTGACTTTTAATCTGATACTGTTCTCATGCTTTGCAAAAGAAATTTATTTTTTCTAGAAGATACATTTTTCCTATAGGAATATGAAAAGAGACATTTGCTTTCATGCCCTGGTGCACATAGGCTTTCTGGAAGCATCTGTCAGGCTGTCCAAAAGCAGATTGTTGGACTAGCTTTTTTTGCTTCGATTCAGCAGGAACGGTTTTCTGACCTTGCCAGCTCTTGTACATTAGAAGCCAAATTGCTTTTCCTTTCAAGTACTATTGGAAGGATTAATATTTGTATGAAAGGTCTTGGTTAGCCCAAACATTTATCTCCTCTTTCTCCGTCTATCTAGACACTAGAGACAATTGTTGGGATTTCTCCTTTGCTGACAGCAGTTTAATTGTGTGTACTTTTTGGCACACTGGAAGGTTTTCTCTGCAGATACCGTGTGCTTTGGCAAAATGGGCAGTCTGGACTGCAGGATAACGCATCTATCAGGGATGCAAAACCTACCAATTCCTGGAATACATCTCTGGGGCGTGGTGGGTTTGCTCATTAGAGCTCTTTCAAACTGTGCCTGAGACACAGCTTCATTATAGGATGCTTTTCAAGTCAGCTTGCTTTAAAGCAGTGACAGCCAGAACTGGGCCCCTCAAAGGCCAGCCCATTTCAACCAAATGAAAACTAAAGTATGCTTAGAAATTGAAGTGGATGTTGCTTGATAGGATTAGAAGCCTGGTAGCCTGCACCTGCCTGCCTGAATTTCTGTTGCCCTTCTCCTAATAGAGGAGATAAATCATAATATAAATACTATTCTTCCTGGATGCTTATGAATTATTTAAAACAGGGGTGTCAAACTTGCAGCCTGCGGGCCAGATGTGTCATGCGCTGGCCATGCTCACGCCCAGTTTAGCGAAGGGGAAAAAATCATGATCTGTCACATGACAATGCCATGAGTTTGACACCACTGATTTAAAACATCTAAAAGTTCTACAAAATGTACAATATAAAATACAAGATGATATAAGTAGAATTGAGTTACAGTACAGAGTTCAAAAGATTCTGACATTTTTTTAAAGAGTTGTGAGGAGTAAATGCCTTGATTTTAAAACAGAAAGAGGGAGCACATGTATTCAGGCACACCAGACTCAGACTACATTAAGAACAGTAAATTGCTTAAGATAGAAAAAATAAAAATAATGAGTTCACAAGAAACACATACAGGTAATCATTGGCTTACATCAATTCATAGAATAGAACAGAATTCTTTATTGGCCAAGTGTAATTGGACACACAAGGAATTTGTCTTGGTGCAAATGCTCTCAGTATACTTAAAAGAAAAAATACATTCGTTTTGTGACTGTTCAAAGTTATGGCACTGAAAAAAGTGACATGAACATTTTTCACAGTTGGAAAACCTTTGGAACATCCCCATGATCATGTGATTAAAATTCAGATGCTTGGCAACTGGTTCATACTGACGACTATTGCTGTGTCCCAAAGTCATGTGATCACCTTCTGCAACCTCCTGACAAGCAAAGCCAATGGGAGCCAGATTCACTTAACTACTAACTACAGTGATTCACTTAACAACTGGGGCAAGAAAGGTCGTAGAATGGGGTAAAACTCACTTAACAAATGTCTCATTTAACAACAGATATTTTGGGCTCAATTGTGGTTGTAAGTCGGGGATTATCTGTTTTAATAAATTTAATTATGTCCAATGGACCATAAAAAGGACTATTCAAACTGTAATTTAAATATTACCTTATTGATGAGAGAGTGGCATGTACATTTAATAAATAAATAATTCTACATAAAAATAAGCTTTATCAAATGGGAATACCAGCACTGATTCTGCAAGCAATTTTTTCAATATTTTGACAAACATAAAATCTCATAGAACATCAAGTCAGTTTGTAATAAGGCTACCAGGTCTGATCACAGGTGAGATTGCTGATCTGGCATACATTATTGACATACAGCTTGGCTCAAGAGGATGGAGTCCCCTCTCATTTGCCTGACTGGGTTTCAGGTATTACATCAGGGAAAGGGTGGAGATATGGCATTCATCATTGGAGATAAATGGGTGTGTGACAGAGGTGGTATTCAGCAGGTTCTGACCAGTTCTGGAGAACCAGTAGCAGAAATTTTGAGTAGTTCAGAGAACCGGCAAATACCACCTCTGACTGGCCCCACCCCCATTTTTCTCTGCTGATTGGCTGGGTCTTCTTTTGTAGCCCTGCACAGGAGAATGGAGTTGGAAAGCAGGTTAGTGGGGTGGGGAGGGAAGGGAAGGGGATTTTGCAGTAACCTTCCCCTGCCATGCCCACCAAGCCATGCCTACAGAACCAGTAGTAAAAAAAAATTGAATCCCACCACTGGTGTATGACCCTGTTTGTTAATTTGGACTCTAGATTCAGTTTGGACTTTTGTTATTGTACCAGCCTCTGGCTTTGTAGCATCCTCTTTGGCCAAGTTCCTTGATTCTGTTGCCAAGTTACTTCCCAAAAACTTGCTTTATCTGGTTATGCAGTAGCTCATGGACAACATGACACTGTGTCCTAGGTCATCCAGGGCACTACACATATGCCTGACCTAGTTTTATTCTCAGAGCAAGTATAATCTGATACCGTAGGAGATTTTTGTTTCTCTCCCATGTCATTGTCAGATCAGTTTCTGGTGGTCTTCAGGTCTCTGGTGCTGCCTTCAACTATAGGGATGCTGGATTTATTAGATCAGTCCATACTAGGTAGCTGATGGATCCAGTTTGATGGATCCAGGATGAGTGGGAAGCTCGGGTTCTGGATTATATTGCATTCAAATGGCATCTGCTCCTGCAGGGCTCCTCAAACTCCTCCTGGTTTACAAAGGAGTTGAGGGGGATGAAGTAGATAAAAAGAATGGTGGAGGAAGACAAATGGTGAACCTTACCAAACATGGATTGAACCTGTTTTAAGGGCTTACCTCATGGTAACAAAGCCAGCCAAAGATTCTTACTACATCCTTCCACAGGCCGAGCCCTCCTAGAAAGGGTGGCTCAGGTTTACCTACAAAGTCATTTAAGGAATTTGAACGGCAACTGATGGATAAAAAAAAATCCTAAGATTCACTCTAAGTTGGACTCTAGCCTTAGGGAAGGTTAACAGTTAACTATGGTTTGTTGATTAAACCAGAGTCAATTCATTTCAGATAATATGCAAAGTGTTAATCAGCTTTAATAATCATAGATTGAAACTACAGCATCCATCTTCTTCAAAATTATTGATATGGTTCCAAAAGATGTTAAATAAGAAACATTATTTATAAACTATATTGGCTTGATTCACAGAACATACTAAGATACAGATAATTCTAGACCTAGAAAACCTTGAATTATGCCGTCTTCGGTCTGATCTAAATATGGTATATAAAATCATACATTGCAATGACTTATCTGTCAATGAATACTTCAGCTTCAACCATAACAACACAAGAGCATGCAATAGATACAAACTCAAGGTTAACCTTTGATTGCAGGAAATACGACTTCAGCAACAGAGTGGTCAATGTCTGGAATACTCTACCTGACTCTGTGGTTTCTTCCCCAAACCCCAAAAACTTTAACCTTAGACTTTCTACTATTGACCTCACCCCTTTCCTAAGAGGTCTGTAGGGGGCGTTCATAAGGGTACCAATGTGCCTACCTACTGTCCCTGTCCTATTGTTTCTTTTATTTTTCTTATATGTACCCATTTCATGTATTCATAACTATGTATATACTTATACCTATTGTAAGCAATTGACAAATCAAAATAAATAAATAAATAAATAAAATAAAATAAATGTTTTGGGTAAACCCAGTGATATGGAGATATTGACATGGGTAATTTTTCACAAAGAGATTAAGTAAAAGCAACACAGTTGCTCCAGTTTGTGGGACTATTTCATCTCAATATTATCAATCTGGAGTTAAGGGCGAATGGTAGTGGTGCCATGAATTAAGAATTTGGAACACAGATCTCTCAATTTGAAACAGCTTACCTGAGTACTTCTGTTAGGAATAACAAGGTTACCTAACTTAGTTTGGGTAAAATAATATATATAAACTATGATTGTAAATTTAAGTGTGTGTCACTTTAAATTGCAAAGCATGTAATTTTTGGGTGCGGTTGTAAAACCGCCATAAGAGGAAGCAAGAGAACCTGCTGGCTTACTGTATTGCTGGATTGCTTGCTGACGATGATGGATTGATGGTTTGATAACTGCATGTTCCCTGCTGCTGAAGGAAGAAAGGAGGTTTGACTTCTTTATATCTCTACTGCGAAGAAGATATATTACTGGACTGATATTTGTAAGTTTACTGACCTCTTTTTCGACACTGGACTTTGCAAATGAATAATCCCCGGACGGACTGAAATAGTGAATGATATATGGACTGTTTGACTATGCTAAAACTCTTACTGGAATAAACTATTTAACTAGCACAGTGTATCTGTTTTACTGAGTGTAAGCTACAAAAACGTTTATCTCACATATTTGCCTGACTGCCTGACTGCCTTGCAGATTCTGCTAGGGTGTATCCCTAACAACTTCTACTTTACCTTTCTAAATCTAGATGAAAATGAGTTTTGTCCCCATTTTCCTGACCAATTTCTACCTTCTGTAGAGTTAGGGTTTTCTTCCAAGTAGACAAGTATAGGATTGCACTGTTAATGTATTAATTGGATAGCCATTTCAGCTTTCCCAATCTCATAGCTCTTAAGAAGCAGTGATACGTGGTAGAAACAAAGCCATATGTACACAGGGAAAGAGTCATAAATCACCCAGTTGAGCACTTTTCAGTCTTTAAAACTTTCCCCAAGGCAAGAGTTCAGATGCAGATTTTGCATCAGATTGCCATCAAAGTCTTCTTGGAATTGGCTGTGTTAAATCTGTCTGCCACATGTGTCTGTGTGTAGGTTGTAAGGGTCATTTTTTGAGTTAACCGCTGCTGAAGCAACTAACAGTTCTCAGCTGTTCCTGGCACAGCTTTCAAGGTATGTAGACTGGGGAATGTCCTCTTATTAGGAAATATAAGTTTTTTTCTAGGGTTAAAAAAGAATGAGAAGCTGATTTCATTCCCCTATGTATAAGAATTAGCCTCTGCATTTTCTTAACTCACGTTTTACATGTTTCTTGTTTTACATTTTTGCCTACTGTGATTTCAGTTTATGTAATAGTTTTGTTTAGTGAATTTATTACTGTGAAATCAGAGAGTAAACTGATTTGGAAGTATTCTATTAATTAGTATTGCTTTAGCAGGCGCATGTGAGCATTTCATATCATTCTTGGATAGACAAAGAGAGGGGAATACTTCTTCAAAAGCAGCACCAATAAAACACTTCTAGACATTTCACAGCTAATTTCAAGCATTTGATTAATTCAAATTATCCAAACAGTTGTACTTTATTCTCTTTAAGTGTCTTTAGTATAGTGAAATTCAGGTTTCATTCTTTTGTCTTGTTTTCAATAAAATGAAAAATTAAACATTGTCTGTGATTATTTTAGATTCATAAAGCAGAGGAAGCAAGAAGGTGTCTCCAAACCAATAGCATTAACCAAATCAAACATTGGCTCAAGAGAAAAAGTGTGCACATCCTAAAATGACTCCTTTGTGCATGCAGTTCTACTTTAGTGGCTTAATCTTCTGGATGATACAGAAATCAAGCTTCTTCATGCTGCCCAATACTACTGACCTTCTTTACCCCTCCAGCAGCCCTGACACCAGACACATTTCTATCCATGGAGTATCAAAGATTCGCAGGAAACGTTATATTTTTTCCAGAGAAATGAGTGTCCTTTTGGGCTATCACAATCAAGTTCGGGCACAAGTTTCTCCTCCAGCTGCCAACATGGAGTATATGGTAAGTACTTGCTACTTGGGGTTGGAAACAACACATTGACACTGAGAAAACATAAATTGTAAATTGATTGTTTGGTGGACAGCTCCTTTGAGGTGTAGTGGAAAGTTCTGCCAGTTCCCCAAAGCTTTATTTTTTAAGTTGGACAAACTATTTTAATAACTTAAACAAAATATACCAGTCTATACATTCTCACACACCCGGTTATCTACATTCATTATCAGAAGAGTGTCCTGATACTCCACTGTAGCTTGGATAATTATCGCCCTGCATCATTTAGCAGAGCATGATGTCTCTGCTAAAGAACAGTGGATGCAGAATTTTGCCAAAATTCCTCATATAACTTGGTGCAATAGTGCAGTACTTGGTGAAGATGATACTTGGTGAAGTATCATTTCTCAACTTTTATTTGTCAACCTATAATGTAATAAAATTATAACAGCTTCCTTCCCATTGTGAATAAGTTTAACTGTTCCAGTGGAAGCAGTTCCTTATGTTTCTATGTACCTAAATATCTCATGGTTTCTGGCTGGGACAACTTGATCTTTGGAGAAAGAAAAAAGTGGTGTAACTGGTTCATGCAATATACAAACGCTTTGTTTTAATTAAGAGAATTGCACGAAACCCAATTTGTCAAATAGGCTGCATTATCAAAGGGATAGAATCAAGATCACATGAAGTGTTAATATCATTTTATAATGCCTTGATAAGACCACACTTGGAATATTGCATCCAGTTTTCGTCACCACAATGTAAAAAAGATGTGGAGACTCTAGAAAGAATGCAGAGAAGAATGACAAAGATGACTAGGGGACTAAAAGCTGCAGCATATAAAGAATGGTTGCTGGAATTAGGTATGTCTAGTTTAATGAAAAGAAGGAGTAGGGGTGCCATGATAGCTGTGTTCCAATATCTCAGGAGTTGCCACAAAGCAGTGGGAGTCAATTTTCCAAAGAACATGAAGGCAGGACAAGAAGCAATGGATGGAAACTAATCAAGGAGGGAAGCAACTTAAAAATTTCCTGACAGTTAAAACAATTAATCAGTGGAACAACTTGTCTCCAGAAATTGTGAATTCTCCAATACTGGAAGTTTTAAAGAAAAGATTGGACAACCACTTGTCCGAAATGGTATAGGGTTTCCTGCCTGAACAAGGGGATGGACTAGAAGACCTCCAATGACCCTTCTAACTTCTATTCTGTTCCGTCCCATCCAACCCCAAATATGAGCACTCCATCAGCATACTTAAGGTAGTTTTTTAAAGTTATTTTTGTATAAAAATGTTGTGTTACATAAGTAGTTAAGTAGCAAGGGAAATTTCTGAAGATCCATAAGCTGTATATCATCTTTTAAAGTAATCATTTGGGAGTTATGTTTTTGAAAAATTCTTACCTTAGAGAAACCTTATAAGTATTTTTGAAACTTTTAAGTAATATGGCAGCGCAATGCTTATTCAGTTTAATGTTTTAAAATCAAATTTGAAAGTACATGTCCTACTTTTTGTTTTAGTATGCTTTAATATCTGGCACTGGATTCATAGATTCCATATTTATAAGTCTGGAAGCAGTTATGAGGAATAGCTGTAAAATGAGCTGGAAGTAGAATAACAGGTGTTCTTACAAAAGGGCCACATTAATTTAAAGGTGTATGCACGATGCTCAGGTAATATTGGGGACAATAATTGCATATTTTGGTGATCTCTAATATGGTAGGATAGCCTTGGTGCTAGGGAGGAAAAAGAAGGAAAGGTCCTTTTCTCTCAAACATAAAGTCTGCTTGCATTAAGAAAGTATGCTGAATAGATGTCCAGGCATACTCAATTTTAGCTAGATGATTTAAAATCCATTAAAATTATATTTAATTTTCTGCCCTCAGCCTGAAATGAAGCAATTGAAATTGAATTATATTACTTACTATAGCTGATGCTTCAGAATAAGAGATAGGCAACCTACTACCAGAAATTCTCAGCATAATATTCAAAATGTCTCTGTGAGCAAGCAATCCAAATCTCTTGTCATCCAGGTAGGTAGGTAGCCGGTAGGTAGGTAGGTAAGCAGGCAGGTAGGATCCTGTGAATCCTTCTAATAGTGGTACTCTCTATCCCACATAGTTCTAACTTATCAAGAAGAAAGCTGTGATCTACTTTGTCAAATGCCTTAATGAAGTCCAAGCATTTCCCTGATTCACTAATTTATCAAGGTTCTTCAGAAATAAATCTTTATTGTTGAGAGCCTTTGTATATATCAATATTTTCCAGAAGTAAGTAAGTAAGTAAGTAAGTAAGTTAGTTAGTTAGTTAGGTAGGTAGGTAGGTAGGAAGGTAGGTAGTTCTGGGTCAGCCAACTGCAAATAGTGGCCAAGTTATACCCAAAGAAATATAGACACCAAAAGAGAAGAAAAAAATCTTACTCATGCTAACATTGTCTTCCAGGCCATATTTAATTTATGTTTCCCATATTTCCTTTGTCCTGCAGCATGCATGAAGTCTAAGGTAGGGTGATGAATCATCTACATTATAGTTAACTGCCTGTTGTATGTTGCTTTTTTATTATTCTTATTTTTCCTCATTTCTCATGGAAGGTATGGGATGAGAGGCTAGCCAGATCTGCAGAAGCATGGGCAAAACAGTGCCTATGGGAACATGGACCTCCCCAACTGATGACATTGATTGGGCAAAACCTTGCCATACACTCTGGCAGGTAAGGAGTGTCTTTCAGCAATGCGTTGATGTTTTGTGATGTCAAATGGAGCCAATTTTTTACAGAATTCCAGAGAAGTTGTTTCTTTAAAAAAAAAAAGATGAACAAGGTAATCCACCTAGATTCAGTCCGATGTAACCTTGGCAAATAAATCAATTATGGTGTTCTGACTATGCATTTCTTTATGATCTCAGTATACATAAAGGTGCTGTGGCTGCATAGAACACACAGTGCAGTCTTTAAGATTTTTTTGTGGGAAGCATAGCTATAGTATTCACATTCCTCTGCACATTTCCAGCTGTTCCTTTTCCTTTCCATGGCATCATAAAAAGCAGTTTGTGAATTCTTCAGTGTTTATGTTAAGCAAAGGACTTTTTTTTAAATTTTCCCCATCTAAGATAGCAGATATGGCATATTGCCTTTCCTAATTTTTTGGAGACATAGAGGTGGGAGGGGGAGAAGATTTATTTTTTAAAAAGGAAAGCTTACAAATAAAACAAGAAATTGTAAATTATAAATGCCTACAACATTGTAGAAGTGAATCTTAATAAAACTATTTTCTGTTTTAAGTACTTTCTATAAATTCTTTAATGTCTGCTTTGTACTTCTGTAAAAAATTTTTGCTTTTTTTCATCATTTTTCCTTGCCTGTTCCTGGCTGGACTTCTGGACTCTTCTTGTCTTCTTCCAAATCTTTGTTCCAGCTGAGGAAAACCACTGAAGAACTTTTGCCTCATGTCATTCTGAGGGAAAGAAATAAACTCCTCTCTCTTCCCGTTTTTCTTAGCTGTAGCCTCTTTTCCTATTGTTTTCATTTGCCTCTTTACTTTCACTCCTGGGCTTTGGCTCTTATTATTCAGCCTCTCCTTTGCAAGGCCTCTGACTGCACAGCTGCCCAGAAGCCATCTTTTCTCCCCCCACCCAATTACAACTTCTGTCTGCTATTTGATTGGCAGCTGAGTTCTGTCTGCTATTTGATTGGCAGCTGAGTTGTCCTAAATATGGCGTGGGCCAAGGATGGCTGCAAGGATTTGCAGCCAGGCAATCCTATCTATCTATCTATCTATCTATCTATCTATCTATCTATCTATCTATCTATCTATCTATCTATCTATCTAATTCTTTCCAGTTTATTTGTCTAGTTGTGTTTGAATTGCAGATATTAGTGGTGGATTCTAGAGATACCCATATTTAATCTCTTGGGGGAGGAAAGGTGTAGGTGTGGCATCAAATACCATTTTCCCTTGTTAAATGATTTGGATATTGGATTCCTTTGCTTCTCTTATGAAAAGAAATGAATAATTCATGCACTGTGTATGATCCTCTGTAGGTACTATTCAGTGATGGACCTAGTAAAATCTTGGTATTATGAGAAGCAACACTACACATTTCCTTATCCCCATGAATGCAAGCCTAGATGTCCTTCCAAATGTAATGGTTCTGTTTGCAGCCATTATACCCAGGTAAATATTTATTTTCTGTCTACAGCCATTATAGCTACGTAAATATTTATTTTTTTAACTAATGTTTAAATTGTCTATGTCATTTTTCAAAACCAGGTTTTCCAAAAGCAGCTTTAACATATTGACATCAGACTGAAATCACAACAGACCATTAACTAGATATTTCAGAACAATATTGTGCCGAAGGAGTAAAAAATGACATTTAGATTAGTTTATGCAGATCCTTATATGCGTGTGCATATATTAATGCTTGTAATCATGCAAGCAAAGTTGAACAAATGGATGATTTTCTAATATTAAGAAAAATCCATTTGGTTCAGATTGGTCAAATACTTTTGGGTATTCCACATTAGAGAAACATATTTTGTAACCTCAATAAACTGTTCTCACACAGATTTTATTTCCAAAAAAGAATTGACAATTCATTCCTCCCTCCATTGATTCATTCATTCACAAGTTGCTCTCTTTTTTAAATAAATGAAGCAGATCCATGGATGCAGTCCATTTCCTGTTGAAATGATTCAATCTCAAAGTGTTCGTCCCTTTTATCTATTAAAGAGATCACAAAAAAATTGGAACATAGGAGATACATTTTAATCATATGATTATACACCTACAACTTTGAGAGGAAAATGTTTGAACAACAGGTTGACATTAAAGGGGATGAATAATTATCACAGTCCAGCCAGAAAGAATCATCCATATGTTTGTAAACACAACTTCAGGCATTTCTGTTTACATCCACGCTAAAATGGTCATTTAGACATCCTTAAGAAAAAATTGGGATGTCTGTTTGGTTGTATCCTTATTTATTTATTTATTTGGTTTGTCAATTGCTTATAAGATAACAGGTATAAGTAAAAACATAGTTATGAATACATGGATACATATAAGAAAAATAAAAAATAAAAGAAACAATAGGACAGGAACGGTAGGCACATTGGTGCACTTAAGCACGCCCTCTAGATACCTCTTAGGAAAGGGGTGAGATCAATAGTAGACAGTCTAAGGTTAAAGTTTTTGGGGTTTGGGGAAGAAACCACAGAGTCAGGTAGAGTATTCCAGACATTGACCACTCTGTTGCTGAAGTTGTATTTCCTGCAATCAAGTTTGGTGCGATTAACCTTGAGTTTGTATTTATTGTTTCCTCTTGTATTGTTGTGGTTGAAGCTGAAGTATTCACTGACAGGTACGACATTGCAATGTATGATTTTATATATTATACTTAGATCCGACCGAAGGCAGCATAGTTCTAGATTTTCTAGGTCTAGAATTTCTTCTTTGTTCATTCAGAGCTTTTCAAGGAACAAGTACCATTCAGGAAGCTCAGATGTAAATGTTATAATTCATATTGTGTTTGTTTGAATGTTTATGCAAACTGTATCTTATGCAATATCATATTTGCCAGCATGTTATTATCATGACTATCAGGAGGTTTCTAAATCAATCATTCAGATTCAAAGGATCATGCTACCCATCCTATCTTTATATAAAGGGCCTGTTATATTTTTTATCACTTGTTCAGTGGAAGATTCTATTCCTCTCTGGTTTCTTTTGTCAGTATGCCTTTTGTCAAATTCTGAGTAATATCTTATTCTTCCTTGTGATGATAATCTACTGGTTTTTATTTTGTTGGATTTTTTTTCTGTACTCAATATCTAAATCTTTTAAAACTAAGCAGTCTAATTTACATATCTTCTATTGAACTTTTCCCATGATCCCGCACCAGGCAGCAACTGAGTATCCAATCTCCACACTTCTCTCTTTTTTGTAGATAAAAGTCCTATAGTGAATTAGCCAGTTTGGAATAACATACTTTATTTAATTTAATTTATTTATTTGATTTTCAATTGCTTACAAAATAATAGGTGTAAGTATATACATAGTTATGAATACATGAAATGGGTACATATAAGAAAAAATAAAAGAAACAATAGGACAGAGATAGTAGGCATGTTGGTGCACTTATGCATGCCCCCTACAGACAGACCTCTTAGGAAAGGGGTGAGGTCAATAGTAGACAGTCTAAGGTTAAAGTTTTTGGGATTTGGGGAAGAAACTATAGAGTCAGGTAGAGTATTCCAGACATTGACCACTCTGTTGCTGAAATTGTATTTCCTGCAATAAAGTTTGGTGCAGTTAACCTTGAGTTTCTATCTATTGTGTGCTCTTGTGTTGTTATGGTTGAAGCTGAAGTACTCATTGACAGGTAGGACATTGCAATGTATGATTTTATATACTTAGATCAGACCGAAGACGGCGTAAATTCAAAGTTTTCTAGGTCTAGTATTTCAAGTCTGGTGGCATAAGGTATTCTGCAACGAGTAGAGGAGTGGAGAACTCTTCTTGTGAAATATTTCTGGACTTTCTCAACTGTGCTAATATCAGATACGTAATGTGGGTTCCAGAATGATGAGCTGTATTCGAGTATTGGTCTAGCAAATGTTTTGTATGCTCTAGTTAGTAGTGTGATATTACCAGAGAAAAAGCTACATAAGATTAGGTTAACAACTCTTAACACCTTTTTGACTATGTAGTTACAGTGGGCTCTAGCACTTAGATCATTAGAGATGAGTACTCCAAGATCCTTGACAGAGTTTGGATCATCAACAAGGTCTTGACTATTCAGCCTGTATTTTATTTTCTGATATTTTTTGCCAATATGTAAGAAAGAGCATTTATTTGTTGAGATTTGAAATTGCCATTTGTTTGACCATTCTGATACAAAGTCAAGGTCTTTTTGAAGGGTAGCAGTATTGTCTGTGGTTTTGAATAGCTTTACATCATCAGCGAAGAGAACGCAGTTGGTCTTAATATAATCACAGAGGTCATTTATGTGGAGTATGAAAATAGTTGGTCCTAGAACACTGCCTTGGGGGACACCACTGTTGACAAGTACAGAATTTGACCGAGTGCTCCCAATTTTGACCATTTGTTGTCTGTTTGACAGGAATGTTTCTATCCAGTTATGCAGGTGTCCAGAGATACCATAAGATTTTAGTTTTAGGAGTAGTTTGTCGTGTACCACTGAATCAAAGGCTTTACAGAAGTGTATGCAGATTGTGTCTATTTCTTTGCCCTGATCAAGTTGTGTAATCCATATGTTTTTGCAGTGTAAGAATTGCAGATTATAGGATAGTTTTTTTCTGAAATTTTGTTTATTAGAGAATAGGTTGTTTGTCTCTAAGTGGAGGTTGATAGATTGGTTAATAATTGATTCCATGACTTTACAAGTGACACAGCATAAAGAGATAGGTCTGCAATTTTCAACTAGGTTGGGGACTTCCTTTTTGAAGATGGGGATGACTGTGGCTTGTGACCATAGTTTTGGCAAGGAGCTGGTCCTGAAAGATTTTTCAAGATTATGCTTAGAGGTTCAGTTATGGCAGTGGGTAGCTTTTTTAAGAAGTAGGCAAATATTCCATCCGGTCCAATAGATAGAGATGGTTTTAAATTGCATAGTGCTTTTTCAACATTGTCTTCTGTAAAATCGATATGTATTAGATCATTGTAGTTGTCTGTGGTTCGACTAGGAAATACTGGGCATGATCCATTGCTGTTTACAAATACTGAGCCAAAGAATGTGTTAAAGAGGTTGGCTTTAATGGTGTCATTGTTGCAGTCTTTACCATTAGGTCCTTTCAGGGGTGGGATGGACCTTGAATCTTTTAGTTTGTTATTTACAAAATTGTAGAAAGCACAGGTGGAATTGGTGCAAAGAAGGGTATTCCTCTTGTTTAATGTGATAATTGGTGCCTTCAATCTTTATCTGGTGGCATAAATTTTTGTATCAGTTTTTGAAGTTGGCAACGTGAGCAGACTTGTTTTTCCGCCAAAATGATTTCTTTTGGGATTGAAGCTTCCTTATTGTTATGGGTAATCTGTTTTTTTCTGGTTTTTGGAGTTGTTATTGGTACATATAGTTTGATGACTCTTTTGACTTCAAGTAAAAATATGTTGTATTGGTCTTCTACAGTATTGCATGCACTGAATAGAAATTGCCAATCAAGGGAACAGAGATTGTTGTTTATAAGATCATAGTTGCCTTTTTTGAAGTTATAATTGGGGATTCCGTCATTGTTATCCAGGACCCTGGATCAGCTGTGTATCAGGATCTGTCGCTAACCAAAATTGATTTAGGACATTAATACTATTCATTTTATGCTCCTGTTGAAGAACATGGCCAATTTGATGAACATATTCCACAGACAATTCATTTATTCTTATGTCTGGTAGCACAAATTATTCAATCATCTGGCAATCCTGTTTTTACTCTTCCCGTGTCCAGACATTATTTTTCTTTCTTTGTGAACACTTGAACTGTCTCTATTTAAATCTGAGGAAGGTGAAGTGCCTAAAATCTTCAGAATGGCCTGAAAACATGCATACAAACTTCTACCTAGGAATATGTAGTATATATGATTCTGAGGTAATATTAAATGACCTCAGACTCAAGCTACTTTGTTGCCCAAAGTGGATCAGCAAATATTTCCCCTCCATCTTAAAGCAGAAGTAAAATACCCCAACATTAATTAATGTATTAGACCTCCCCTTTCTTAGAGTCCACACAGGAAAAACTTTTATTGTGTAATCTCCCTGTACTGTTTGTGGAATTTTATGCAACACATATTTCATCTTCCACTTGCAGTTTTCTACCATGGCTTTCCACTTTTTTTTTGGTAAACAATAGTATTGGAATAGTAATTCATCCATTGCTTTCAGTTTTTCTTACAAAAAGAAAAAGAAAAGAAACATGGTAGGTGCCAAATGTCACTTGCTTTATAGCAAGTGGAGCCCTTCACTAGAAATATTCATAAAATTTCCTCCCCCTTCCCAGTAATAATTCCTTTCTAATGACTAGGATTGTCTTCATAGCTCAATTTTGTACCCCCCCCCCCCCCAAATGGTATTGTTTAAAAAGGGATATGGCTAAGATTGGTAGTCCATTATGTCCATTCACACAAAGTAAAGTGCAGGGTAAAGTTCTTCAAGACACAGAAAGGCATTATTCATAAACATATGAAGATCAAGCTGTTAATGATAACAGTAGCACTTAGACTTATATACTGCTCTATAGTGCTTTACAGCCCTGTCTAAACGGTTTACAGAGTCAGCATATTGCCCCAACAGTTTGGGTCCTCATTTTACCCACCTTGAAAGGATGGAAGGCTGAGTCAACCTTCAGCCTGGTGGGTTTTGAATTGCCAAATTGTAGGCAGCTGGCTGCAAAAGTAGCTTGCACTAACCACTGAGCCACAGAGACTCAGAGACTGTGCCAATTAAAATTGTTGGCAGTCTTCAAGTAGTATTTCCTACTACTTCAAGGGAATTAAGAGTTCGTACAGATTTAAATGAAATATTTGTCAACTGTCTTGTAATGTTTGGCTCCAATATTGGGGGGGGGGGGGAGTTGTCAGTCTCTACTATATTCTGATGCTAAACTCCTATGGAGATAAAATTCTATCTGGGGACAGGATTCTATGTTACTATTTAACCCCCCTCATCTTGTTCCCCCACCCAATCTTTTAATTCGGCCACAGTATTGACTTTTTGTAGTATTTTATTTGTCTTTTAGCTCCATATGTTCTTTATTATTTATGATTGTAGGCTGCCCAGAGTTACTCTGATGTAAGATGAATTGCCAATAAATTTTACAAAAAACAAATAAAAGAAGGTACCAGCAATACTTGACTCATATATGTTTTGAACAGGTCCTTTCTTCCTATTTCTGCTTGTCCAAAAATAGAATGATGTGTTGAAATGTTGCTAAATATCCACCAGATGGTAACCTCACCTTTCCATAATTTTAAGCATGGGTATCAAGAATACTTCCTCCATATACATTATCAAAGCTTCCTTTTTGGAAACTTTTAGTTATTAGGTCCATCAAAGTTTGGTTAAAGAGATCAGTCTTTGCCAGTCTTTCCTTACAACCATTATCCACAGTCAGCATGGTCATTGATTGTAAATTTTGGAAGTTGCTGTGCAACACATCTGGAGAACATCCCCTAGGGGAAAGCTGACCTAGACTATAACCTTTAGCGGATACCATAAAAGGAATATAGGAACTGATGGGTATGAATAATATCATGCAGAGCAGAGGTCTCCAAACTGGCTGAGGAATGATGGGAGTTGAAATCCACAAGCCTTAAAGTTGCCAAGTTTGGAGAACCCTGATCCAGAGCATGTAAAAATTCCATTTATGGCTAATAACCATTGTTGAATAAGCCTTTCACATTATGTAAAAGATAAGCATCCCTTTGTTTTTGGTAAATTCTTTTGTTTTTATATCTACCTCTCTCTTACAAAAATGTGTTAATGTCTTTCTAACAGATGGTGTGGGCTTCCAGCAACAGAATTGGCTGTGCTGTCCACACTTGTACCAACATAAATGTGTGGGGCAACACATGGCAACAAGCAGTCTACTTAGTGTGCAATTATGCCATCAAGTAAGTAACCTATTTGAGTGTCATACAAATACATTAGATGGCAACCTTTCAAAATTATGGGGAATTACAAGTATCCTCGTTCAACAATTCAATTTTAAATTGAGAAAAGCTAACTTTAAAGAGGACTCATCATTGACAGAGAGCAAGATTAGGTTTAGCATAAGGGTTTAATATGAGGTTATAGAGAGAAGAATGTGGAACACAGAATATAAAAGAAATTCTTGATGAATTTCATAGTGCCTTCTGAGAACTGATAGATATTCTTAAGGGGAAAATGGTAAGGGAAGGGGCATAAACAGAAAGACTACAACACATGTGCAGACTTCTCTGGATCTGGATCTCTGTGTAAAATGTGAGTGCATGAGGAAAGAAACCAACTTGCAATGAATTATTTAGGATTGAAAATGGCCAGAGGGAAAAGGGTTCATCCTTGTAACATCATATACTTTCAAATATACCTCATATTTAAAGATACAGTTTGTGGGAATCTTATAATTTAAGGAGCAATTCATATACTGTAACTTCTTAATTTATCAGAGTATGGCCTCCCAGTACTGCTTAAAAAACTCTGTAGATTACTGTACTACAGAAAATAAATTCTACAAATAATACTCAAAGTAGCCCATAATTTGCCTATTATTCTGGCTCATTGCATCTCTGATTGATGTACTATTCTGGATCTGCCTCTGTTAATCTTGCCTGTATGTCAGTGAAGTTTGTCTTGTTGGCCCTGAGTAAGGTTATTCAGGCCCTGTTCCCAGTTGTGTCCAGTTTGTCTTGCAGAACAAGGCAAAATGACCATGAAAGTCCCAGGAGGATTCCAGGATTAATGACTGGAAGGGAAGAAGCATGTTCATTGCAGGCTAAAATGATTCATCAGAGCTGGTATATCCCAACTACTGACCATATTGGCAATTGCATTATTGGTGAAGCATGCCAGATTGCATCCATGGCAGAAATGGTGTTGAGAGAAAAAGAAAATATTTAAAATTAGAACACTTCAGGATGACTTAAACCAGGGGTGGGTTTCTACCAGTTCTGTCCACCTCTGTAGAACCAGTAGCTCTGAAGAGCAGCAGACGCTGTTTTCCAATGTAATGTCAGAAAATTTGTTGTCCAGATCATAATCACTAAAACCTGGAGCTCAACACTGCCCAACAGATAACAACCTGAAAGCCTACACCACTATAAAAGTTGAATTGACTTGAAGGCACCAAGAAGGAAGGAAGGAAGGAAGGAAGGAAGGAAGGAAGGAAGGAAGGAAGGAAGGAAGGAAGGAAGGAAAGAAAGAAAGAAAGAAAGAAAGAAAGAAAGAAAGAAAGAAAGAA
Source organism: Hydrophis major (assembly GCA_033807585.1). Taxonomy (NCBI): domain Eukaryota; kingdom Metazoa; phylum Chordata; class Lepidosauria; order Squamata; family Elapidae; genus Hydrophis; species Hydrophis major. The sequence goes on along the minus strand of CM066330.1, from coordinate 235,807,072 downwards.
AGAAAGAAAGAAAGAAAGAAAGAAAGAAAGAAAGAAAGAATATGCACTAGGGTAGTATCCAGGACAAGAATATTGATCACACACTTTGCTTTGCTTTGTTTGCAGGGGCAATTGGATAGGAGAAGCACCTTACAAAATGGGGCAACCTTGTTCAGCCTGCCCACCCAGTTATGGAGGCACCTGCAGTAACAACATGTGTTATTTGGGATTCAAATCCAACAGAATTGATTGGTTCTGAACATAGCATGTGTACTTGTGTTGAAATTATGGAAGGGATACTCACTGATGGAGATGATAGATGATTGGGCCAAATGCAAAACAGATGTCTAATTTTCACTTATAAATTATTTACTTATAAATATGCCTTTATTCCTATAAATTCTACATTTCTTTCTCTAGCCATCCACCCTTCCCCAATCTTCTATACCGTAATATAGCTCCAGATATATTTTGACATCCATACACATGCTCAAGAGCCAGCATTTCTCATAATTTTAAGTAGAGAATAAATACTTAGATTTTGTTCATTCTACATTCTTAATCTGATTTCTTTATCTGTTGTAGGATTATGCCATTGTAAATAACAGAGGGAAGCTAATTTGACAGGCATCAAGTAGCAAATTTTAAACTAACAAGTAAATGTATCTCTAGGCATTCCCTAGAGGCATTTAAAGAATCAACAGGAAAAGAATTTCTGATTTACAACTGAGACCAGTTTAGCGCCTATGCTGTTGGACTGAGGAGATAAAGATTGAAGTCCACGCTCAACCATGGAACATGTTATTTTCATTGTAACCTTTCTTACAGGGATATTCCTATTATGTTAAAATGTGGAGTTCTCCTTCTTTATCACTTTGAGCTCCCAGAGGAAAGCTTTGGGATATAAAGGTAACAATAAATAACACCACATTTTAGCCAATACATGTAATATTGATGCAAGGTTTGAATATTGTTAAAGTTAATGTAATCATGTACTACTTCTTCCCCATCAATGTATTTTTACTTTTGTCTGAATCATGCAGTCAAGTTATAATATTTGATTAACTTTCATTCTTGTTATGGTCATTTTTTTCTTCTGCTTTTAATAACAATTGAACACACTAATTATTTTTATTCCTCCATTATTCACAGTTACTCTAATTAGTTTGATTTTTTAAATTTTTTAAAAAAATGTATTTCAAGTGCCATTTCATTCTCTTGCAATAATGTTTCACTTATATGTGATGACAAAAGTCCACCTTTGATTTGCACATAGCAGATGTTTTGCCAAAATGTGTCTCTAGATTAAATAAAAACATCAAACTGATTATTTTATATATATGCTGGACATATATAAAGAACATAGTTCGCAGTAAAATCATTAATATTTTGGATGAGTTGTTTAATGGATTACATTAAAACAGTGCATTCACCACATATTGTGTTTATATCATTCATGTAACACTTATTTTGTCTTATTTGATTTGATTAAGCACTATTATGTACCAATAAGTTATCATTTCACAGATATTTCCTTACCTAATCAGAGAAACAGAATGACCAAGGTTGGGCAAAAAAGCATGAGATGAGGAGCAACTTTCAGCTTCCTGCCAGCTTCCCATTGGTCTTCCTTATGGGGATCTGGCAGGGAACACCAGAAAGCTTTCCTTCCTTCCTTCCTTCCCTCCCTCCCTCCTTCCCTCCCTTCTAGTGTGGGATTGAACATACCGCTACTATAAGGATTCACAGTCAGCAGACCTCCCGCACTTAGTGTGTAGTCCTGAATAGAATTATATAATATCTACATGGAGAGAAGCATGCAGTGGTTCTGTCTTGACCCCAGTGCTCTTCGCCTTCTTCATAAATGATCTAGATGAGGAGATAGAAGAAGAACTCATCAAATTCGCATATGACATCAAACTAGGGGAAATTTCTAACATTTTGGAAGATAGACTCAAGATTCAAAAGGATCTTGACAGACTGAACATTGGGCCTATCTAACAAGATGCAGTTAAGTGGTGAGAAAAATAAGGTCCTATATTTAGGCAGTTAACAACAGTTTTGCTTAGCAACATAAATTTTGGGCTCAATTGTGATCATAAGTTGTATATATACATTCAGCAGAAGTTCAACCATCCCATAACAAAAAAATCCCAATATCCCTGTTAAGATCAAAGCTAATATAGACAGGGGAGTTCTGCTTGCAGCTGCTTTGACTGTTAAAAATAATTTCTAGGTTTTATGTGATTCTTTTATTATTCTTTTATTCAGTATTTTAAGTTTAAATTGGTTATATTGCTCATATATGCCTGTGGATGGATAGGTATGCATGTGTGGGCATGCACTATGTATATGGTTGCATAATTGAAATGCCACACATGCATTTTATAAAAACTCATTGAAAATGGGCCAGAGTAACTAATACAAAGGTAGCACCAGCCCTCCATCATGTGTGAACACAATCAGACACACATACACACCCTGATTTATTTACACACTACATAGAGCCTGGCACTAGTTCATTCACACTGTCTGTTCTTTACCTATAAACAAATGCAGGTCTGGCCACAGAAGCAGGCTGCTTATCCCCAGCGACAGCAAGGGGATCTATCTGCATTTGTCTGCACACAAAGCCATTGTTCTTTGTGTTTGTTTGGTGAGGGCAATAAAATGTCCCATGTCTCAGCAGCTGTAAAGCTGACCTAATTCACACCTCTTCGTGGGAGTTCCTTCTGCTTCTCTGTCCTGGACTGCTTCTCTGTGGCTGCTTTGTTAGGGAGAATCCAGAGGACAGCAATTTTTCCTTATAGGGAATCACCTCGGGCCTGAAACCAGGTGTCAGTGGAAATCCCAAAAGTGTGCTATAAAGTCATGTTTGAGTTTCAAGCTTGGGAGCAGTCACTATAGCTACCGTGGCAGACGGCACCTTGCAAGTTGGTTTCCATACTAGCTTGGTTACTATTTAACATCTCCACCCACATTAGGCCTGATTAAGCGAATCAATAAGATAACAGGCAAGGCAGGTTTCCTCACCCTTCCTCCCTCCCTCCCTTGCCCAGCTTCTTTTCTTGTTATTTTACACTTTCCCATTTTCTTCAGATTTATACTGATGAGAAATGGTCAATGTAAGCACACAGCTAAGTGCTAAGATGGAGGCCCCTCCGTATGGTGAGTACACAGGCTCCTGTCTGTCTATCTTTTCTTGTTTTTGAGGAGAGACGCTCAGAGGTTGAGCAAAGCTGTGTACACTCAGGGCCGACAAATCCTGCTGTTTGTTGTTGATCTATGGAGACCTTATGCGCTAGGCCAACACGCATTTCCTGGCTGTCCGTGGTCTCGGATTCCCTGTAGTTGGCTTCCTCTTAGTCTGTTGGGGAAGCAGCTCTGCTGCCCTTGACTTGAAAAACGAACACGCATTCCTTGAACTGAGTTTATTTTGATTTTGAAGTGAGAATGAATTTGCCCCCTCCCCAAAAAAAAGTTTAATGAAAAGCCAGCAGGAAAGGAGGTTAGAAACCTTAGATCTGAGATGAAAACAAAAGCAGACTTTTCAAATGCAGTATTGAAATTTGTACCTTGCTCTTGTGTGTATGACTGTGTGTAAGAGAAAGAGAGACCATGTCAACCCCCGCACAAAACTTTGCAAAGAGGCGTAACAAATGAATGCAGATTTTTCTCAATGAGACTGATTTCTAAATTGATATATATGGAAGGACTGCACTGTACTGTTCAGGTGGCATAAAGTCATGCTTATATTTCCAGTTATGAGTTCTGAGGTGGGCTGAATGGTTAACCCCATATGTATATGCATAATGCATTTATTTGTTGTCGGTAAAGATGAACAATAACAACTTTTCTGTCTCAGTTACATACCCATGCACTAATAGGGCCCTTTCCAGTCCTATTTTGCTCATGGATTTCTTGAGAATTAAACATGTGCAGAAAAGATGCTCCCATTTTACATGTTGTGTTTGCCCATTGTCCTTTGTTTACCACAGTGGCAAGTTATAACCATCTCTTTAATCAACAAAACTAAAAAAAAACATGAAAGTTATAACCTACTGGAATAAGGATTTTTGTTATGTTATTCATAATACTTGCATATTGCTTATTTTATATTAATAAATGATATTAGTTACTATGAATCACTATGAATCACAAAATGCTAAGCTTGAATTAAATAATACTATGCTTTGCTTGTTTATGAGCCTACATTATGTTGGTCACTGGGGAAAAGCATTGTTTGGAAGTGAATCTCAGAAGTTAGTGAGATTTCTGCTGGCCACTAGGACTCTATTCTTGATCTGGTTCATATAACACTTTGCTACAGATAATGGTCATCTGGATTTTTGTAACCTTAGATCTGTGTGAGCATCTGACATAAAGGCGTACCCTTCTTCAGAGTTTAATATAGCTCAGGTAGAGGTCTCTACCCAGCACACTTGTTGTAATTTCCTTTTGTATTTGTAAAGCAAGCATGTCTAACCTGTGGCCCATGGGCTACATGCAGTTCTAGAAAGCTAGTAATGTGGCCCCATAAGATTGTAAACTTTTAACATTATTATATGGTTTTTAACTATGTTTATTTGCATTAATTATATTATATATTTTATATGCGGCCTAATAAAATTCCTCTTCACTCAATGAAGCCTAGCAAGCCAAAACATTGGACACCTATAATGTACCATTTTATGTATATAGATAGTGCTATAAACAATATAATATATAGGTGGGATGAAACTGGTTCTGATGGTGAAAGAGAACTTCATAGTTCCACAGCCAAAGGAAGAGTTGCTGAAGGTAGAAAGTGTTGTTATATTTTTTTGTCTGCAAGTCAGATCATCAGCTGATATGTTATACCTTTGGATTGTTCTTTTTAAATATTATTTAAATATAATTATTTAAATTTTCAACTAAAAAGATAAAAACTAATACAAACAAAAAGAAAAAATAAAAAATAAGTGGAGAAAAGAAAGAAAAAATAGAAAAATAGCAAAGAAAAAATAAGAATCTAGCAGAGAAACACATATAAAGAAAAGAGTTCTCCTTTTTTCATAACAAATATAAACAATTTCAGTAACTTATCACTTTCTCTTAAAATACAATAACTGATCTCTTCTTTCTGTATTCCATCTCTTATCCAGGGGTGGGATGCTACCGGTTCTGCTTGGCTCTGTAGAACTGGTAGCTCTGAAGAGCAGCAAACACCGAACCACTTCTGTGTTTGCTGCTGTTTGGCCCACCCACCTGCCTGGGCTCTTACCTGTCCTTTATTTCCTGCTTTTTCAACCTCAGCTGCTTTGCGCAAAACGTAGTCACTGAACCGGTAGTAACACCGGTTGAATCCCACCCCTGCTCTTATGTAAAAGTCCTGATCATCAAAAGTCCATTAAGGGGTTAATAGAGATTAAATAACAGCTTGTTTTAACATTGATCAAATAAACCAACTTCATATTCCTACTTTTAATAACCTTGATCTTTAATCCCTTCAAATAATGTCTTAGAACTTTATTTCTTTTCATTATTTATTTATCTCTTTGACAAATGCCTTTAAAACTTTAAGTCTCTTTTGTAAATTCATTATAAAAAAGTGATCCAGGTTACTCTTTTGTTTGTTATTTGTAATATCTCTTTTAATTATTGAGACATTGGCCAATTTCATGTGTACATCCAAGGTAGCATGTTTTTCATATCTTTCTTTTAGCCTATCATTTTAAAAACTACTTTCTAATCAGTCTCGGTCTTGTGTGGTAAAAGTTGTTCCTCTACCATACCACCTTTTAAACACTATTTATAGTAACCGACACTTTTAAAGCTAATTTCTACATCCATCGTTCATAAAAATCCTTCAATGTAATATTCTGTATTGGTAAGTCAAATTTAATGTTCTTTTCCTTTAACTGTCATTTGTCTTTAGTTCCTTCTGGTTGCCTCTGGTGTCCAATCTTCAAAGTCTCATCCATCCCTTTTTTAAAAAGAGAATTTAAAACTAAAGCCTTTTCTCAAGGGAAGGATTCTCAAAATGAGTTCCAAATTTCAAATCCATCTGGACCCTTTGTCCATTTAGCTTTCCATGTAACTTTCCAAAATCAAAGTTCTAATCCTCCTTTGTCTGTTTATACCAAATATATTTATATTTATTTTAAATCCTTACATGTGTTCTTAAAACTTCTTTTGTAAGGATTGAAAGAAACTCATCCAGTACTAAAATCTTGTTGTTCCTAATAGCTAAAACAAACGATTTCTAAAAGTGACTAGAAAAGAATGTGTATGCACCCAGTGGCCTTTTTGAACCACAATTGGAGCAAAACGATGTGTATTCCTTCATGTTCCAGAGCTCTAAACCTCCACAGACCATTGTGTTGCAGTCTCCTTGCAAGGAGGAACTGAATGGGGCACTGATGGATAATTTCAAGTCAGTATATTTGCTGGCTCTTCACTCTGTTGTGTTCATTGTCTCTGCTTTTACCGGAGCCATCTTCAGTTTGCCTCTGCTTCCCTGGAAGTTGTAAAAAAACAACAGCCCACCTTTGTTCTTGTTAAGATAGAATCTGGAACCTGTTCAACTATAATGTTGCCTTTCTGCACAAAGAGGAGGGACACCCTTAGCATGTGTTCATTTCCTGTGGTTTCCTCATATTATTGGCTGTAGTGTATTTTTCTTTAATTTTCCTTTCTGGTTGTGAATGAATCATTTTGTGCTTGGAACAACAGGCCAGATAACCTGCTACAAAACGGTAAGGCCAGGATAAACATGAAAATTGATTTAAATGTAGTTGAAATTAAATATATGTTCAATATGATTTCTTTCAAATCATTCTTTCAAGAATAATTTTCTTCAACTATCATCTTTAAAGTAGTATATTCTGCCCACTACTATTACGTTTCTCTGGCAAACTGCAACAAACTGTTTTGGGATACACATAGAGCAGGGGTGGCAAATTCAAGGCCCAGGGGCTGGATCCGGTCTGTGGGGTGCTTAGATCTGGCTTGCAGGACCGCCCTGGAAACAGCAAAGAAACTTTGGTGCCTATGCCAGCAAAAATGGAGGTCGGTAGGGCCATGGGTGGCCCTCCTGAGCTCCATTTTCACTGGCAGAGGGTTGCAGGAGCTCGGGAGCCTTTTTGATTCCCATTGTGGCAGTGGTGGGATTTAAATAATTTAACAACCGGTTCTCTGCCCTAATGATTTCTTTCAACAACAAGTTCACCAAACTGCTCAGAAAGTTAACAACCGGTTCTCCTGAATTGGTGCAAATTGGCTGAACCATTCCACTGCACCGTGGGCACCCTGTTGACCTGTGTTGAAAGAATAATTTTGACAGCATCAGATTATAGCCACAGTGAATAGTTCCAACTCACTTTCCAAATGTAGCCTGCATTAAATGGATGGTATCACCATGCCTACAAGACATTAATTCTGGGGTATCAATTAGATGGCAGTTAGTATGAACTGATGAAAAAACATTTCTATTGTAAGTCAAAGGGTCAGTTTTGTTTGATGCAAAACTCAATGCGTTTGTGACTAAATTTTATAAGCTGAAAGGAAATTAAGATTCTAGTGCAATTCCACAGCAAACAACATTCTCCAATTTTCTGTCAAGTACACAGAATGTGCAATAGATGTAATATACACAATTCTTGAAAATGGAGTGGTGTGTCTTGTGTTTTATTATTTTTCTCTGAATAATTGCTTCTTATATCAGTCTTGATGTTTAACTTGGTGCCTTCAAAGGATATATGGTTACAACTGCTGTAGAAACAAATGTTTCAGCGAGTTCTTTAGGAAAATGTGGGAGGAAATTTCTCCCTCATTACTATTACTCTGATGACACATATATTGTTTGTGTGTATTTGCATATAATACAGAAGGCCCAATGTAGAATCCAGAATCAGATAGAGTTGCCGAGCTGAAATATTTGGTATCTCAACACTGTGTGTGTAATACACTCATTACCAAGCAGATGTGCTTACATAAAATGCCAAGCTTCATTAATATTAATCTTACTAGATTCTCTTTGGTTTACCATGTTGTCAGAATCCAGCCCGCTTGTTTAGATTATACAAAGGATTTTATGAACCAAGAAAAGTTAAATATGTTGTATGAAGAAACAACAATAAAAGCAAGGGTCTTTGGCAAAATAGTTCATTTATTTCTTTCCTTAAAAACAACACAAAAGCAAGAAAAGAAAAAGAAAAGAAAAAAGGATTTTTCCAAGATAGCACAGAGAAGTGGGGGATTTACTTATCCTCCCCCATTGTCCTATCAGGTCATTTCTGCATTTGTTTCTAACATTTTTTTTTTCATTCTTCAGCCAAAATGGCTTACATATAAATCAGTGGGGGCAGGCATACCACCAGCAATTTAAGAGGCATGACACAGGAAAAGGAAAAAGCAAACTCATCAGCCAATGCTTCAAGTTAAGAAGAGATTTTTAAATATGATTGGATGTAATTTGAATGAGGAGAAGTGAGGTGGATCATTTATCCTGCTCATTTGTACAGCTTAATTTATTAATATATATCTGGGGAAAGATAAAGGAATTATTCTGTTCAACATGAGCTAATACTCTTCAATAGTAATGTTATTTTTAAAGGGCACCATTGCCCTGGCTCACGACATGGAGGAAGCCTCATCTGATGTATAAACTAGTATTTAAAATTATCATATGTACGTTTTTGCAAAACTAATAAGTTAAAATATAGTGGAAAGTTATTTCAAATTTCCAAACATAATTCCATTTGATTATGGAATAATTGACTTAATTGGACAAAATTAGAAGAAAAAGAAATTGATAAAGGATGCAGCAAGAGAAGGGAATTTTAAAAAGTTGATATATTTGGGTTAAGTATATTTGAAAAGTTTCAGAATATGTATAGAATATAAACAAACAGCAAGAAAGAGCTAGATGAAAGTGCAGCATCTACCACCCGTTATATTAAAAAGCTAATCCCAAAATGGGTTAATATTTAATTGGCAAAGCATGAATCCCAGCTTCAATTCTCATCACTTCCAATTGAATGATAGCTTGCAGTGCCACTTAGTGTCACTTCCACTAAGTGAATACAGTATTCTGATATTTGAATGTAAATATAACTCCAGAACATACACTTTTTAAATATGGAAACTTCACGTGTCATTCATGAAGTTTTACAAAGATTCCACGTGATGTTATCTATCTGCATCATCCATACATGTTTTACTAGTATTTAAGTTCTGCTTTTTTCTTGCTACAAGAAATTGGTTATGGATGGAAAGAACATAATAGGAAGATAGTCTTTTTTAGGGTGTAATAGAAAAAATGTATAACTGAATTCCAGTGAAAGAAGTTGCATGAAAAAGGCACCTCCTCTCTTTTTCAGTGGCCGTGACTTGCCATGTATTTATGGCTTCGGAGTCATCTAAGAAATAAAATAAAACTGGTGCGTTTTCTAAACAAGCTGTAAATTGTCCACTGGGATCCTTCCAAAAAGCCCTAATTCCAGTGAAATTGAATTTTTTATTTGCTAGTCATTTTTCTTTCTACTTTTGGCAAACAGCTTATGTAGCTTTTTTGTTGAATAGATTCTGAAATAAGATCAGTTTAATAATTTTGAAGCATTGTTCTTTCTTTGTGGATTCTCAAGATTGTCACTGGGTTTGAAAGTTATTTCCAGTGTTTTAATGACTGGGAGCTTTAAGGGGAATGAGGACAAACTGTCCCCAGTGTTTCCAGCCCAAATTAATCTTTTGGCCTAAGTCTGCTTACTTTAGGAAATCAAATTCAATAAAAAAAGTCCTTCTCCCAGCAACACAAAAATATGGTGATTAGACATGTCCTTCTCATTTGCCCTTATTGAGCACTGGGTAAATGTTACTAATCCTTCAACCATTGTCAATAAAGTATTTACAGAGTATCTGTTCCTGGATAATCCACAAATACATATACAAATGGAACAGGAAGGATAGTGGTTTATAACACTCAGTCATTTAGAGAACTTCAAAACAAATGATGACTCCATAGAGTTGTCTGCTGTGGAAACTCATAATACAACTCCATTTTTTTCTTAACTTACTCATCTTCTTCAATACAGTAATAGAAAGAAACGCTAGGAAAGAATCGGGCAAATGAAAGTTCTCCTCTAGTAGAAGATACTATTTACTAGATTATTCTTTGCCTTTGCATTTCCACAACATTGGAAATATTTCCCTTGATCTTGTGGAACTTCTCTAGACCTTCAGATGCTTTTAGGAAGTATTATAGGATTGCCTCTCTCTACCTGCTACCCTCCTCTTTATGGCATTAAATCTGGATCCAACTGACTGTTACTAATATATGTGCAAGATGAGATACATTTAAGCCAGAGCCAATACTTTGGCCCAATGGATACATCTGTAATTTTGGAGAGCTTGTTGTAAGCACTGACACAAAATACATGCAACTAGAACTATTATCCATTCATAAAATGTTCACCATTATTATCGGCATTTACTAGATCTTTAACTGGAAGCTCAAGGAAGCTGGATGATTGCATCCACACCATGTGCTCGCATCCCCACACTGTGCTTCAATGGTCCTTAATCTGGTGTTGTTAAACTATAACTACTATAATCCCCAACCAATAAGACCAAAGATAGTGTCTTCCACATTTTTTGAGCTGTAATTTCCAGATTTTTATGGTTTGACACAACTACTGGATTCATTAGAATTAGAATTCCCAAACTGGAGAATACCAGGTAATTTATCCCTGAATGTAATCTTTGCTTATACTGGTTGAGAATAAGAAGTGGGGTTTCTGTACAGAGTATGAATGCCAGGATAGGCACATTTCAAAAATAATTAGGAAAAAATGCTTCAGATCATGCACACACCAGTAATTCTCTTTTATTCATTAAAGCAATCTGTTCTTTTTAAATCTTCCATGTGTATGGAAAAAAGTTGTAGCTGCTTTAAGAGTTGAATTAAACTGACATCTCAAATCTTATAGAAAGGCCTCAAATTGTATCAGTCATGACAAATTGTGTAATATGCTCAGATAAATAGGAATCTCAGAACATCTTATTGTCCTCATGAGAAATATGTAGAGTCCTGAAAGCCACAGTATGTGAAACAGGTTGGCACTTGCCTGGCAGGAAATGACACAAAGCTTTCCCCTTATTTATTTAACCATTGTGGTGAATATTTATTAAGGGAAACAGAATTGGAAGAAGTTGAGTGTGGTGTTAAAACTGGAGGAAAAATATCAATAATCTATGCTATGCTGATTATATTACCCCAGTAGCCAAAAATGCAAACGATATGCAAGGTCTGGTAATGAAACTCAAGGAGCACAGTGACAAATTAAATATAAAGAAGACCAAACTAATGACAGAGGTGTCAAACTCAATTTCATTAAGAGCCGCATCAGGGCTGTGTTTGACCTCAGGGGGCCATTTGGGCATGGCCAGGGTAGGCCAACTCAACGTTACTCATGTCAGGGGCACCTATCGTGGCCCAAGCACTCTGCCAAAGAAAACAGAACTCGGGAGGGCTTCATACGGAGCTCCATTTTTGCTGGCAGAGGGACTGCAGGCTGGTCCTTTGCTGTTTCCAGGGTGGCCCTGCAAGCCAGATCTAAGCACCCCATGGTTCAGATCCAGCCTGCAGGCCTGAGTTTGACACCTGAGGTACAACAACCAGTCTTATAATTCACAGTGAAGATATCAAAGTGGTAAATAGTAAATGGCTTCTTCCTTTTAGGAGGATCAACCATCAACTATAGATGCAAGCAATGAATACACTGCAGACTAATACTTGGTAAAGCATCCATGAAATCCTTAGAAAAGATGTCCCCAAAGAATTTTTTCCAAAAAGCATCAAGAAAGTCCAGTTGCCTTTTGGAAAAAACAACTTTGAGACAACCATGACCTGGATGATTGAGAATCTCCACAGACACTTAGAAAAAATATTCAGATCAAATGCCATGTTATGTCTATACCTACAAAGTTCAGAACTGTGCAAGCAATATTATGCCCTCTGACACTGTGCAAGTGAAAGTTAAGTTTTGAAGAAGTAGGATTGAAAGATAGTGAATGTCTTTGAAATTTGAGTTGGAGAAAACTCCTGAGAACAATGTGGACAGCCAAGAAAACAAAAATTGGATCATTGAACAAAGCAACCAGAGTTCTCACCCAAGTCACAAATAATCAGTCTCCAATACTTTGGAGTTAGAAAGGTAGAAGGAAAAGACAAGAGGTTGGCCAGCAGGAAGGTGGATTGGCTCAGTTACAGTGGCAATGAGTGCATCTAAAAGACCAGGTTAGGGATGGATCATCACAGAGAACATTTGCTGACATATCTTGATAATACATAACCTTCTCAAAGCAGACTTATTTTTTTCAGGATTGAGCAGAAAAATAATAGACTGTTTAAAAAAAAGCAAAAAGATGCTGGAGGTCATGCAAGGTTGAAATAACTATTTCTGAATCATTTTGAAACATACATAGTTTTAATAAGTATATTACAACATATGGTATGGACTAAATAGGATTATCATACCTGGACTGCAAAAAACTGGACAACAACAGATGGAAGCAAAGTATCAAGGCTGTTCTGACCATCTTCTACTGTCACTTGGATTTTTCTACCATCTGTTCATCATCTGGATATAGTACTTATCAGAAATTTACATCATGAGAATAAGGAAATACTTTTACTGTGGATATTCCTATAATTCATGTGACATTTCCGTTTGGATTGTTGCTGAATGTTTACATATAAAAGGCGCCTCTCAAGGTAATATAATTTTTGTTAGAGATCATAATTTTTGTCATTGTTTAATCTTTTTGTTTATCAAACAATACAATCTCTTCCCGATTAGCACATGCTTTAATCATATATGATAATTTCATATGCCAATCAAAACAAATTTTAAAATCATTGTAAATCACATTCGGAATAAAGGCAGAAGCGTATGCCCTTTCTCTATATTGCATGGACTTTTTTGACAGAGATATTTCATTGGGGGGAAAAAGTCCCTTCAAAGAGGCATGTTATTTACAGGTTTTCTGAATATGTTGTTGTTGTTAGTTGTGAAGTTGTTTCCGACCCATCACGGCTCCATGGTCAACATTCCTCCAGGCCTTCCTGACCTCTACCATCCTCCAGAGTCTATTTAAGCTCATGCCAACTGCTTCAGTGGCTCCATCTAGCCACCTGTCCTCCCCTTCTTCTTTTGCCCTCAATCTTCCCCAGCATTAGGCTCTTCTCCAGTGAGTCCTTCCTTCTCATTAGGCGGCCAAAGTATTTGAGTTTCATCTTCAGAATCTGGCCTTCTAAAGAGCAGTCAGGGTTGATCTCCTCTAGGACTGACCGGTTTGATCATCTCGCAGTCCAAGGGACAATCCAAAGGACTTTCTGAACATACTTTTCTATTTTCATTTCAATTCTCTGTCAAGAACTTTGTATGAGAAGCCCTGATCTTAATTGGCTTTCATTGAAAAATAGATATGAAGAGATGAGCAATTATGTTAACATTTGAAGAAAAGGATAACTTTTTCCCATGTGCAAAATCTAAAACTGGGAGTAGAAAATGGGAGTAAAAACTTCCATACTGTTATAAGAACGGGCCAGGTCACACGAAATCTAAGGCTAGCAGCAATTCTGTTTCCTGAAGCAGTGTTGCTCCATACCTCCATACCTCTTCACTTAGCCAATGTCAATAATGATGAGGATATAAGCAAACCAAACTCTTTGATGCTTCTCAAAACAAAGCTGATAAAACCTGCACAAACCAGAATAAGTGGCGCGACACCCTTTTTCCTTGTCCAAATCAATAATCAGGTCCCATTAAAAGTGTTTGCTGACATGTAAGTAGTTCCTATTGTAGACTGAGTTTCTAATGGAGACTACTGTCTGAGATTTGTAAAGATGCACAATGTACGGGCCACTTTCAAATAAACTGGATATACCTACTGTTATGAACTAATAAAACACTCAAATAAAGTTTATCAATAGCTTTAGAAAATAGCAGGGTTCTAGCCCTGCACTTCTGATTGGCCGATAATAGCTATATCGGATTGGTCCGTTCAGGGGAATCTGATTGGCTGTTAACAAGCCACTCTCATTGGTTAAGGGGGTTAACACTCCACGTCTCTTATTGGTTACTAGAGCAGCAGCTTGCCTATAAAAGGGCTGCTGTTGCCCTAGGGTTTTGCTCTGTTCAGAATGTTTAATAAAGAGTTGAAGTTCACTGTTCACTGTCTCGTCTCCGTTCCTTGAGCCCATGCGCAGAACTTAACACCTACAATTTCTACCCATTGTAAATACCGTATTTCTGTCCTAAGCAGTCAGTCCAAGTAAAAGAGCTTGATTATCAGAGAGGAAGAAATCCTGTAATTCTCCTTAAGTAAATACATGCACAAATTTATTTACTTATCTCAAAATGATTAAAGAAAATAAGAAATTTGAGGCCAAAAAAACAGAACATTCAACGTAAAAACATTAAATGGAGACTTTTTTTTTCTTTGTCTTGCTTAACCTCAAATTGTTTTCAACTCATAAGCTTATCTTTGCCTGGTTTAAATGAATAAAGTGAAAAATTACCTCCAGTTATGAGGCCATAATGTTGTCTGTAGCGTTTACTAATAGTTAGAAGAAGAAATAAAAAACAAATCACAAATACAGTTGGTGCTTGCAATATAAACACCAAAATAATACTGAAAAATAAGGGCATTTAACTTTTGATTGTGGGATTAGAAAGTAGGGTTTGAGCTGTGATCTTAATGTTAACCTCTGTAAGTGGCAGTATTTCTTGATATTTATAATGACAGTGTCAACATTTAGGGAAGTTAGAACTCTACAATTCAATTATTATACTTAGCCTCATTTGGGAAAACTCTCTGTTGACATTGGTGCGGTTTCCTTCATTCTCTCTTGCCTTTTTAACACGCATCATGGCAGAACTTGAATTTGAAATGTTTCACCAAAATCAGTTCAAATCAGACTTGAGCTTTTCCCAATGGCATGGATAATCACATGCCTCCCCCCCACCCCTTTCTCATGGCAACTTGGACGCAGGCATAGGAATGTTTTACAAGTTGACATTATGTTTTTGAAAGAAACAGTGAATAAATGATACATGAAATAAGATTTGACAGTTGAAAAAGAATGAGGAAAAATTGCCATGCAAAAAATAGGTGGCTTTCTTTTTCTTCTGTGTGTTTCAACAGCAGCGGCTGAAACTAGTCACCCTTTCTATCGAGATAGGTAATGTGCTCAACGTATGAAAATTGATTCAATCCACTTTAAAAGTTGTTTTTTTATATATAATTTTATTAAACTTATAAGAGTATAAAACACAAATGAAAATGGGAAATGGGGAAAGAGAGAAGTGTCAGATAAAGGAGAAAAAATGAAAAAAGTATGAACTTTCAACTCTTTTCAGTGCAGTAGAATGAACATAATAACGTTATAATCTCAACATTTTACTTTGCATACTCAGTATATCCTACCAGTAGTGGGATTCAAATAATTTAACAACCAGTTCTCTGCCCTAATGACTGGCTGGGTAGGCATGGCCAGGGATGTGACAGGCAGCACTTGGCCTCCTGCACCCACCTGGGAAGCAAAAATGGGTTGCCACACACCCCCACCTCATTTTGGGTCTAGTGGGCTTCCCTGCAGCTTCCTGGAAGCAAAAATGGGGTGCATGGAGACTCCTGGAATGGGCAGGAAGGGGAGGGGCAGGGACAGTCAGCAATTTAACAACCGGTTCAGCCAAAGTGGTGAGAACCGGTTGAATCCCACCACTGTATCCTACCCATTTCTATCACAAAAATAAAAGCCTAATAATTATATCCCAAAATCAAAGTTTTATTTTCTTTGTATCTCAAGCACAAAACCCAGAAGTGATTTCCACTTAGAAACAAGGTTAAATGCATTCTTCTCTTTGGTCAAAACAGTAAATTTGATGGTCTCCATCAGTTTCTCTAACCATTGTTCCATTGTCGGAATTAGTATATCTTTTCATTTTGGTGCTGGTTGCCAAGTGCCAAATTTTGATCATGTGACCATGGGGATGCTGTGACAGTTATAAGTGCAAGGTATGTTTCTAAGTCACTTTTTTCAGTGCTGTTGTAACTTGGAACAGTCACTAAATGAATGGTTGTAAGTGGAGGAATAGCTGTGCACCTATAGGTTGAGTTGCTGGTCGCTGACAAACAGGGAAAGTTGTGGCATTTTTTCCTCTTTTTAATAGTATTCTAATAAAATTTCCCTTGAAATATAATGGGGGGAAAGTTCAAGAAATATATTTTTTTGTTCCTTGAGAGCAACTATAGATAGTACTTGACTTACAACAGTTCATTTAGTGACCATTCAAAATTACAATGGCACTGAAAAAAAGCAACTTGTGACCATTTTTTACACTTAAAACAATTGGCACATCCCCATAGTCACATGATCAAAATTCAGATGCTTGGCAACTTACTCATATTTATGAGAGATGCAAAGTTCTGGGATCATGTGATCACCTTTTGCGAACTTCTGACAAGTAAAGGCAAGGAAGAAGCCAGATTCACTTAACAACCATGTTACTATGAGTTGTGGGGGCACAGTGGTTAGAATGCAGGCTACTTCTGCTGACTGTCAGCTGCCAGCAGTTCAGCAGCTCGATTCTCCTCAGCTCAAGGTTGACTCAGCCTTCCATCCTTCCGAGGTCAGATAAAATGAGGACCCAGATTGTTGGGGGCAATATGCTGACTCTGTAAAGCTCTTAGAGAGAGCTATAAAGCACTATGAAGTGGTATATAAGTACTATTGCTACTGCTACTAACTTAACAACTGCAATGATTCACTTAACAACTGTGACAAGAAAGGCATAAAATGGGGCAAAACTCACTTAACAAGTGTCTCACTTAGCAACAGAAATGTTGGGGTTAATTGTGGTCGTACATTGAGGACTACCTATACAGTGTATATATGAGATTCTCTTCCACAAGAAGAAGAGAATAGAAGCCTTCAAGTTAGCTTGGAACATGTTTTTAGTGAAATTGATGGAAAATAAGCAGTTTAATGATGAAGAATCTATGTATTCTAGCTTCAATTTCATGTCCATATATCTCTTGGGACCTGTTGTTTTGGTACAGGAACAAGAACAATGCTATTACAAAGGCCTTTCTTGAAAACTTTTCAATAGCATATTTGGGCACTTTGAGAAGAGGACAATAGACCAGCCCAGACTCTGATTTTTTAAAGTTCCTTTTAAGTTTCCTCAGTTATCAAATCACTAATATGATGTTTTTTTGTTCTATGTTCTATTTTACTAGAAGGTAAAATGGTGAAATGCTTCCTGCTGTCCTCTCTAGTCCCTTCAGCTGAAAATATCCAGCTTTTTTCAAGGGTTTTGAATATATTTATAAGGCCAACATCAGTGGAGCCTAACTAAAGCCAACAGATTCAATTCTGTATAATGATTTCACAACTGCAAAAAACTATGGATGTGTGTGCGCAGAGGTGCTTCTATTATATACTGTACATAAGATATCTGCAACAAAGGGTTTAATTTTAGGTCATACCCTTTCAGGTAACTCAATAAAATATTTCTACCAGTGGGGGAACTGTCTTATCTCCTGTCAACATTACAATATATCTTCCAAAAAAAGGAAGTAAAAAAAAGTGTGTTACACTTCCTTTTGTCAAACCATATTTCAGGCTGTGAAACAGAACAATAATGCAATATACAATGTGGTTGCAATGAGTCAAGGGCAACTCTGAAAACATGGAGGGAAACCATGATGTGGACCTGACAATTCATTCTGGGCATAGAATTTCTGAAAAGTGATTTTATATAAGGTTACATTTAATACACTACACTCAATACATTAACATAGTCGCTCTCAAAGTACAGGATGCTTCCATTCCATTTTCCTTATGTGGCTGGGCAGAGATCTCCTGTAAAGAATGCCATCTATCAAATGGTATAATGAGAGGGGCTAGAAGGAAGACATTCTCTTAGTAGGTGCTGTCCCATCCTCAAGGCAAAGAAATGAAATGGTATAGGGCCTCCTGCTTGAGCAGGGGATTGGACAAGAAGATCACCAAGACTCTATTATTCTGTTCTGTTCTGTTTTACTTTACTCTATTCTAGTTCACTCCACTGCACTCCATTCCATTCTACGAGAGTCCCCATTCTTAGGGTCTTCTGGAAAAATGGCTGACCTGTGGGTTTTTCAGAGGTCATTGGGGATCAATTGCAGAACCATTGACAACAGAATTAGTTTTATTGTAATAATATGTTGTATTATATTTTCTCTTCTTAAATTGACCATAATCATATTGAACTGATCTTCTTCTTGTGCCATATCTGTCATCGGACATTGGCGATCATGTTGGCAATCCTATCTTTATCAACAACCACATAAGAAAGTGCTGTTGAGTTTTGTCCAAGCCAGTCCCTTGGATTTTGAAGTCATGATGTTCTCATTTGTCGTCAGCCTTTCCTTGGAGGATTAAGTGAAATGTGCTGTATTTTTCTGGGTATCGCATCACATGTCCAAAATATTCTAACTTTCACGTTTTTATAGTTTTGATGATTTCTCTTGGCTTTCCCAGGCAGCTTATCACCTCCTCATTTCTGATTTTGTCAACCCAACGTATATGTAACAGCTGTCAGTAAATCCACATTTCAAATGCTCCTAGTCTCTTCAAGTGGCTTTCTGTCAGAGACCAACTCTTCACTCCATAGAGCAGGATAGAAACGATGTAGCATCTGAAAAGCCTGGTTTTCAATCTTAGGCTTATGTTGGGACTACAGAATACTTTTTTCATTTTTAAAAATGCTGTTTGATCTTTCTCTATCCTTGTTTTTACTTCAGTGGTCATGTTCCAGCTTTCATGTAAATTAGAACTGAGGTACGTGATCCTTTCAACTTTTTCTAGTGATATTCCTTCTGAAGTTATCAGTGGTAAATTAATGGGTTGTTTGCTGAGGATCATGATCTTGGTTTTTGAGCTTCAAGCCATATTTTTCAGATATTTCTGTGACTCTGTTGATGAGGAAATGAAGGTCTTCATGTTTACTGGCAAGCAGAACTGTGTCCTCAGCTTATCTTAAATTGTTGATCCAAATACCATTTACTTTGAGGCCAGCATCAATGTTTTCTAGTGCTTCATTTAAATTGAATTGATACTGTGTGTAAATTTAATTTTAAGTGCCCATTTTTATATGAGGTGGGCCTATTAGGAGAGGACGGTTCTTGTATAAAACTATATCTTATAGCATTTTAAAAACTATTTTTATTGATACAAATAATACAATTAAAGAGAAGCCACATTTTAGAAATGGCACAAGTTCATATATAGATTTATTATAACTTGTAAGATTTGCTATTTGCCATTGATATTCATATTTTACTAAGAATAATTAGTAGCTGTTAAAATGATATGGTATATTTACATATATCATGTCATTTAAAATAAACTTTGAAGTATTGGAAATTTTAACCTAAATTTATGATGCCTGTAAATTCTGTTTATAAATTTGTGTTTACCTTCTCTTTTTTTACTTTTTTGCATTTTTTTATATGCAAAAAATATTCTTACTTTCAAAAATATTTTAACAGTTAAAATATTCATTCTTCTTCCACTTAAGTAGGAAAAGGATAGAAATTGTATTAGTTCTACCATACTTTTGAAGTTTTTAAGCCCTCTGACTTGTTTCTCTTTTAACATCAAAACATATTCACAGAGAGTACAAAGAGGCATTTGTAATGGGAATGTATATGTTAATATATGTGGTTTTGCAAGCGTATTTCAACCCAGTTTGAAGTCAGAGATATCCTTAAAGTCTTGTAAGAACTATCTTCTCCATCAGTCCCAGCAATAAAGGAAAGTTGCTTTTTATATGAAATGCCCTTCTGTATTGACTGGCTCTCTTTTTAAACTCAAGCAAACACTGGGTTGCTTCTGCTTTTAGGAAAATGTGTTTTAAGATTTGTTCCCTGATTTAAAAATGCCCTTTCTTGCATGCAACATTCTGGATCAGGAAATTGTCTTTGAGTCAAATGTAGACCTCAGAACAAGCTTTATCTTGTCACGTTCTTAGAAAGAGATCTGTTATGTTTAAAACCTGAAAATTCTTTGTCAAGAAAACTGGATTTTAATGCTACTGACCATCAGAATGTGTTTCATGTCTACAGCAGCTCGCCCTAGATTAAAAAGATCACAACATGCCTATAGCTTTTATGTTTTCAGATGCAAGCAGTCATGCAATGACCCTGCAGATAAACTTTATCAGGATTAACTTTATCAGAAATTATTGCATTACAAGCTGATATAATCTTCCTTGCACTGAACCTTTGGTGGGAAAAAAGACTTATTCTAGGCTGTCTATCTGTTTTCTGTTGGCTAGCAGACATCTTTGTATATAACAAACAGCCTGCAATGTCATTATGGAGAAAAATTAGAGAAGTGAATGGCACAAGCTGGAATCAGAAAAGAAAAGGAAACTGAACTGAGAGAGGCAATACTGTTAATTCTAGTTCTACAACTATTCATTTAGTGATTATTCAAACTTTTAAAAAGTGACCTATGACCAGTCCTTGCAGTTTTAGCTGTCACAGCATCCCCACAATCATGTAACCAAAACTTGGCGACCAGCATGTATTTATGATGCCTGCAGGGTCTCGAAGTCACACAATCACCATTTGCAACCTTCCCAGTCAACTTCCAACAAACAAAGTCAATGGAGGAACTGGGTTTCACTTAATGTTTGTGCAATTTATTTAACAACTGAAGGGGTTCACTTAACAAACATGGCAAAATGGTCATAAAATCAGGCCCAACTCACTTAACAAACACTTTGCTTCGCAATGGAAATTCTATTCCCAATTGTAAATTGAGGATTACCTGTAAGTGACGAAAGTCCTGTCAGAGACATATTACATAGAAACATGCAAAGGACATCCCTTGGGAATTCTGGGAGTGGAGATCCTCATGTCTGAATGACCCTGAAGTTGAGATATACTGCTTTAACAAAAAAAAAGAGATAAAATTGAAGTTATTTTGTAGCCACTGTAACTGTACGTATTTTTTGCCCCACTGGTCAACACTTTTACAAGTACAGAATCCAAGTATACAGGGAGTTAAATCTCAACATTTCTAGCCCATTCTAGCTTGTCCCTTTAAATAAAATGGAAGTGGCAAGTTACCTTCTTCACCTACACAAGGAAAGAGGTTTGCAAAAGTGATACCTGCTATTTTATCCCCTTTTTTTGAGTTAGCTTGAAAAAGTGACTAACGAACAGCTCCAAATAGGAACTCAAGATGTTTTAGCTCCAGAAAAAAATATAGCTCCAGAAATGAACAGAAAGAGCAGAAGACACATGGATCTCCAATTGCTCAAGACAGGATTTACAATGTCCTCTGAAGTTTCTGGTTGGGCTTTGTTATTCACTATCCTGGATAGCCACCTAGTGGCAAAGCTAACTTTTACTAGCTTCCTGCCAAGTTGAACTCAAAAGCTAACTCAAAAACTAAGGTCAAAATAACATCTCATCAATTAAGTGCTCAAAGTGCATGTAGCAGTCATCCAGAGTTTGCTTTTGATCTTACAAAATCCACAGTTCTTCCTGTCTTAATGCCCTTGCCTCCATCTTGCAGAGCTATGGAAAAAAGCAGGTAGAGGGGCAATGAAATACAAAGGATTCTATTTTGGTTGATCTTTGCCTTTCCTCCAATTCACTCCCATATTTGAGGCATCTGCAAAAATGGATATGCAAAGAACAATTGGTCTGGGCAAGGATCTTACAGGTCATACAATCCGGGTTTCAAATCCAGCCTGAGTCCTGCCTTATGAAACCTGATCAGGTTTTGGTGAAATCTGATTCAGCAGAACCCCTTACAGCCTGCAAATTTACTGAATGAACTACTTCCAATCAAATCGCATTGTGACTGGCATTAAGAGATTAGTTTATCCCTCTACCCCCACCCCGCTCCAGCCACGTTTCAGCTGACTTTGTGTTGCTTAGTCAGATCAAATATGGCTCCTTGCTCAGACTCCTTGAGGTGCTGGCTGTGCCGAAGCCTCTTTCTGTCCATGATGTCCCTCTAGTTCTCTTTTCTTCTTCTGGGGAATCTGCAGGTCCATCTGGAACATGAATGGCTATGATTTGCTTCAGGAAACACCAGGTACTGGGCAATAAGTTTAATTTTGTTCATTCAGTTTGTTTTAGGAAGGAAAATGCTGTTCTCAAACTTTCTTGAAGTTTCCAAGTAAGTCAAGGAAATGTGACTTCACTGAAGCTGAGTGGGGTACTAATAAAATCTTCCTAGATCTGAACTGTGAAAGTAAAACCCTGTATTTGTTAACATCTACATTTCACTATTAAGCAACACTTACACATTGTTTCAAAAATGCACTTGGGTATTTGAGGGAAAAACAAGAAGTGCTTTCTAAGAGGGATGTGGACAGTTTCATCCAAAGGGTTGAGGGTTGTTCCCCAAATTCATCTCCCTTAAAGAAAGGACAGTGGGTGTGAAATACACTCATAGCTTTAGTTTCTTTGAAGAGGAGTAAAAAATAGCACAACTTTTGTGAGGATAAGCATTATGGGTTTTTTCAACTTGATTAGCAGGAAGTTTTGCAGTGCTAGTTTATTGTCTTCTAATTTCTGAGCAAACATTCTCTGAGAAGCCAATATATCACAATAATCTCTTGCTTGACCTTCAGATTCTTCCAAACATTGGAGGTTCCTGGAAATGTGGAGAAGCAACTCTTCATTTTTAACTCTATCCTGCAGAACCTCTCTGCCCCATTCATTCCCAAAATAGCTCAGAGTCTTAAAGGTAATAATCTAAAACAGTGGTTCTCAACATGAGTGGACTTCAACTCCCAGAAATCCTCAATCAACCATTTTCAGGAATTCTGGGAGTTGAAGTCCACCCATCTTAAAATGTTGCAAGGTAGAAAAACATTGATCTAAGATGTACATTTAATGAAAGGTCTAAATGCTCAAAGAGGAACATTCTACAAGGCTTTTTATAATTAAAAAAAGCTGTTGACAAGAAACAAACTCTAATGTGATTACAATCATTTATGTCCTCTTCGATAAGGTGACCAACCATCCTCCTTTAGGAAGGACAGTTTGTCTTTTGTAAGTTCTGTCCTCTCTTGAAAAGTGTCCTCCTACATGTCCTCCTTTTTGATATTTGAAGACTAATCTGTAAATCTCCGTATTTGATCGATGCCGATCTGATCCGTTGTGTGTGATGTGACGTATTTGTATTTGACATGACGATTCGTCAAGGCTCGGTACAGTGTGAAGAGACGCAACTATGAGACGCAGGCGCTCCACACAGGAGAATTGTGTTGAGACAGTGTGCTGCAGGCAAGAGTGCACTCCAGTGGCTTTGTTTTTCTTCTTCAATTTATTTGTGTCCTCCTTCTCATTGTAAAAAAGTTGGTCACATTATCTTAGAGTGTATTTCTATGACAGCTGTTTTGGATCTCTCCATTAGCACTGTAGGGCAAATACAGGTTGTCCTCAACTTACAACAGTTCATTTAGTGATTGTTCAAAGTTACAATGGCATTGAAAAAAGTGACTTATGACCGTTTTTTAAAGTTACAACTTTTGCAGCATCCCCATGATCATATGATCAAAATTCAGATGCTTGGCAATTAGTTCATACTTATGACGGTTGCAGCATCCCAGGGTCATTTGATCACTTTTTGCAACCTCCCAACAACCAAAATCAATGAGGAAGCCAGATTCCCTTTCAACCAGGTTACAAAACTTATCAACTGCAGTGGTTCACTTAACAACTGTGACAAGAGATGTCACAAAATGGAGCAAAACTCACTTAACATTAATTTTGGGCTCAATTGTGGTCATAAGTCGAGGACGACCTGTACATGTAAGTATACAATAGAAATCTATAATTCTGGAATGTGATATTAAAGCCGATTATTCTCTCCCCTCCCCCACTGATATGCAAATCCAAACGACTCACTGATACTTGCTATTGAGTTGTTTTGCTATACTGCACAATTTCAAATGGAAGAAATGCACCGTATTGAATAGGGCACATATCCGTTCTAAGACTCCTTTTGAAGGAAGTGTTACTGCATGATAATACATCCAGGAATCAATTTCTATTGAAAAGAAAGTGTGAAGATTGGATTCATTGTTACATATTTTTATTTTTAATTTATTTATTTGATTTTTTTTTATGCCACCTTTATTACTCTGTAAGTAAATAAAAACCCCAAACATGCATAATATGCTCTTTCCTTTCCTTCCATTTTCTCCACAACAACCCCACGAGGTGGATTGGACTGAGAAAGAACAACTGACTCAAAGTTACCCCATCGGCTTTCATGTTTAAGGCAAAACTAGAACTCACAGTCCCCTCTTAATGCCTACACCAAATAAGTCCATTTGGGCATTCTGAATAATCGCAATATAGTACCAATAAAGCAGAATATTTGTAACTCAATGAACTTGGTTGTTTTTCTACAGACGTCTCCTTAACCAAACTAGGTAACCATCAGCAATTATGATGTTGCCTAGCTGGGGTAATGAAGTATCATATTTCATTACCCCAACTATGTAACATCATCAGTGCTGATGATATTACCTAGTTTGGTTAATGAATGTCTATAAGAAAACAGCCAACCAAGAAGAGCACCAAGGACCCCATGGAATGTAGTTCTGGATGGACTATGCTATTTCAAATAACATATGAGAGACTGCTTAATTCTAGAATGTGTTTCCCTGGAGCGTTAAAGTAAGTGGAGGAACCTTATGTTAAGAACTGTCATACAAAAGGGTATTTAAATATGTCAGAGAAAAACATTTAAAGACGAAACTTCTACCTGGTGCTGTATGTTAATATCCGATGTAGACAAAGACTTCTTTCCCACCTGGGAGTGGAAGAATTACTCAAAATTTCTGCTATCGGTTCTCCAGAACTGGTCAGAAACTGCTGAATATTGCCTCTGCGTGGGATGCTGCAACATTGCAAACACACGCCAGTTGCCAAGCGCTTAAATTTTGATCATGTGACTGTGGAGCTCCTGTAATGGTAAAAAGTGTGAAGTCCCTTTTTTCAGTGCTATTGTAACTTTGAATGATTGCTAAATAAATGGTTGTAAGTTGAGGACTGTATTTACTTGAAAAAGACATCTATATGCCTCCACCCTTATGTGCAGTCCATGTACAATGTGCAATTGAGAGCAGTCCATGAAAAACATTGTTTTTTGAGAATCTATGAACCCGGCAAAAAAAAAAATCTTGTCTAGTACAATATCATCAGAGGTGGTATTCAGCAGGTTCTGACCAGTTCTGGAAACCCGCAGCGGAAATTTTGAGTAGTTTGGAGAACCAGCAAATACCACCTCTGACTGGATATTTTATAGTATCCTTCCCCTGCCACACCCACCAGCCACGCCCAGAGAACTGGTAGTAAAAAAAATTGAAACCCACCACTGAATATCATACTACATGAAATACTTTCAGCTGTGATTTACATAATTATTTTAATTCCAATGATTATCTGAAGAAACCCTTGCTCTGATTTAATATCTGCTGACTCTAACATAAACTTCCCTTATTGGAGATACCAAAGGTATTTAGCAAATGCAGTTTCACAAATGAAAATCTGTAGTATCTATAGTCACTTCGTTTTGTGCAGTTAGGAAAAATAATTATCAGGGAAAATTTAAATAATCATTTTTTCACTTCCCTTTTTCCAAAATACTTCTTTTCTTCACTAACAATTCTCTTTAAATACAAGTTCATGCCCTACCAGCTATTTCTCCACCTTAATTAAATTACCCAATATTATCCACCCTCAGCATATTTCCATGAAACCACTTTGGGGACACCAGTTCTGAAAGTTAATCATTGTATTGTTTATCAGTTGATGATTGATTTATAAAGGTTCGTGGCTTCAACATGCACCACCCATGGTACAGTTTGTTGAAATACTCAGTTAACTTAAATGGTGCATTTTATGGCTATAGCATAATTTAATTATTTTATGGCAGAGCAGGGTATTAGCTTAAGACGCTTGCAAGGAAAATCAAACAGCAAGAAAGAGCAATATTATTTTGTTTAGGTGGTATTTTATTAAAGTTAGACATAGCTATTTTGAATGATATGGGTTTATTGCAAGTTGTTTCGATAGCTATTCCTTATCTGAGTGAAAGTGAAAAGATCTTAATCTAAACAGTTGATTATAAACCCTAAACTACATTCTTAAAATAAATAATTTTTTAAAATTAATAAAATATGGTTGCATTATTAGAGGGACAGTATATATAAAGACATTCTATCTCTTATTTATTTATATTAAGGTTTAAACACACAAACACCAAGTTACTGTGGAACAGGACCAGCAATTTCAGTAAATCCTAAACTGTACTTTCCTATAGCAATAAGTAATGAGTCCGTCTCTGTTCCTGTCAGATTTGAATGGGAAATAAGCTATTTTCCAACATTAGACAAACTTGTGGTCATCAAAATACTGTTATAAACTTGCTATAGTCTATTCCAGTGGTGGTTAACCTTTTTGGGCTCCTGTGCCCAAAATTGTGCGCACGTTTGCACGCTCACGCTCGCATGCCAGCATCCAGAAGGCAATGCATGCCCCCCCAGGCCCCCTACGCATGCGTGCGTAATCCCCACCCAGCCACCACTGCCATTCCATTACCTGCACTGTGCCTCACAGCTGATTTTCAGCTGGTTTGAGGCCTTTTTCAGTCTCCCAAAGGCTTGAAGAAGACTTCTGCATGCTTTGCAGGCCGAAAACTAGCCTCGTTTCGTCACTTCTGGTATTTTCGGAAAAACAGGAAGTGACAAAATGGGGCTAGTTTTCAGCCTGCAAAGCTTGCAGACGCCTTCCTCAAGCTTTTGGGAGACTGAAAAAGGCCTCAAACCAGCTGAAAATCAGCTGTGAGGAATGTGCATGCGCAGTGAGATAAATTTGCCTGCAGCTTGTGTGCCGGCACAAATGGCTCTGCGTGCCACCTGTGGCGCACGTGCCATAGGTTCGCCATCACGGGTCTATTCATTTTAGAAAACCCTAAATTTCTTTTTCTTCTACTCCACAAATTCTTTCATTCATTTACCTGCACTTTGTTTTGGGATCTGGCATGGATAAAAAGTAAAATCTGAATTTAAGCACTCAGTCCTTCTTATCTAATCTTATTGACCAAACAGCCTATACATGTTTCAAAATTCGGAGGGGGGGGGGACTTTTAGCTTGAACATTTGTAAAATTAATTATTAATTATTGTTAAAAGATCAATAGTTAAAAAAAAATAAAGATCTCCCCTCTGGACAGTATTTTTTTTAATCCTAAAATTGCAAGCTCTACTGAAAGCCCTGATAGTTAAAGAGGCCTAAAATTGTGTTCAGTTTGAAATGTTTTTGTAGCTACTTTAAGAAAATGTCCTAAAGTAAAATGCAGTATCAGTGGCTCTCT
Organism: Hydrophis major; assembly: GCA_033807585.1. Lineage (NCBI taxonomy): Eukaryota > Metazoa > Chordata > Lepidosauria > Squamata > Elapidae > Hydrophis > Hydrophis major. Next base: position 235,779,646 of record CM066330.1, on the reverse strand, counting down.
TGGTCCTTTATGACCTTAGTTCTTCATGTGGTTGCACTTGCCCAAGTGGAACTTCTACATAATGTGAAGGGCCTCTTAGACCTGTACATCTTGCTGTCAGTTGTAGCCAGCTGTAGTTTTTCCATAAATACATCTCATGGACCATTTATGTCCTTTCCTGGATCAGGTATGGTTTTTTATGGCCATATATACCTCAGATACCTTTTGTTTGGACTACTATAACACAGTCTACATGGAGTTGGTCATGAAGACCACTTGGAAAGTTTAGATAGTTCAGCATGCAGTGGTCCAAGTATTTATGAGCACATCTCAGTTTGCTCGTGTGACATCTCTACTTCAGAAGCTGAACTGATCTTTAGGAACAATTCAAGAAATTGTTATAAAACCCTTCTTATGTCAGTTTTGGAAGCTATATTCCACCCTGCCACATAGCCTGAGAAGTTGGGAGGGAGGTGATTTCAATTGAGTAGTTCTAAGTAGACAAAACAACATTCTTTTCTTAGTTCAAGGTTATTAAGTGTGGCGCAGCAGAGAAAAAGGATCTTACACTGAGACAGATCGTGACTGGCCCATGTGGTGTGATGATGGGAGAAAAAGAGAGGGATTGTAGTTTGGGACATTGTGAGAAATCCAGGAAACTTTAGTTTTGAGATTTCACAGATATGCCAGGTGCTATTCTAATAAAGGTACTTTTGAGATTATGCTTGTCTCTGAGTTACTGATTGGAATGGAGGTTTGCTGGAATGCTGACATCAGACCCTGGATAGTTGCAAGATTCTCTTTCTCCAGCTAGATTTCTTTATCCTAGAAGATCTGGCAGAGTTGGCCAGCCATACATCCCAATAACAAAATAATGCCATCATGTGGGTCTTTGGAAGCATGTCTGCCTATTGCTTTCCCATCCTTTGGAACAGCATTCATTTTCTACTCTGTCTCTGAATATTCCTCACCCAATCCATGTTGTCTTTTAAGAAAACTTTAATTTGGGCAGTGGAATTTGCAAAGCTGTGTCCAATATGTATTTTCTTTTTTTATATCTCCCAGTGGAAAAAAAAAATCCAACAATTCCCTTGGGAAGTTTGTGGGTATTATTGTTGGTTTCTGTTTGGCTTTTAATTTTTGTATTTATGTACCAATAACTAGTGCTTTCACCACAAAAGCTATCTAAGTGGCTTAATTAATAATGAAAACCAAACATTCCACCCCTTCAGAGATAGGTTGCAGAAGATACAACACAAGGAAAGAAGCCTCTGGCAGCAGGAACATGGTTCCCGTTATAACCATGTTAGAAAAAGGGGTTCCATCCATAGCATTAATTACTTTCTTGTTCTTCCTTACAGAGTAGTTGGTCATTATAACTTCTGCAAGGAAGAATCCTGAGTCCATTGCATTTTCTCCTAATATCACATATCTTGGAATAAACAGGAACCTTCTTGAAATAACTGGTCTAGACACCCAAGGCTAGATCAATAGATAGTAGTCAGGAAATCTGTGCTGGGACAAACAACTATGTGAAATCCCAGTCATATGACAAAAAGGGGGTTGGGGAGAGAATTTGTTAAACCTATGAAATCTGTGCTCTGTTTTCTAAATTCCTATCTTCGCTAAAAGCTATTTTATGGGGTCTTGTATTCTTATACCTGAATGAGCATAAGCGTTTGGGTTTTTTTATTAAAGTAGTTGAAGAATTTTTCTCATTTGGTTTTAAAGTACAGGCTTTAATGTTGTTTTTAAATCTTTTTTAAATCTTTGAAAAAAATAATCTAGGACTTCCCATAAAGCACCTGCATATTACCCATTACCATAGCCAGAAAAAGATGTCCCAGTTTTAATTAACCCACTCATTAAAGTTAATAGCAAAAACGTCCTTATATGAAGTTGGAAGCATTTCTTACAAATCATTTTCAAAAAGGGCATAGTTCTGTTCTAAAAATTTTGCAATAACACCCAACTATTAAAATGAACATAATAAGCAATGAAAACAATTCAATGAAATTTTGGAAAAGTGGATTCATTGTAACAACGTACAACTAAAAATATCTTCAGTCTTCTCCTGGATTCTGTCTGCGTATATTTCTCATTTTGGGAGCTTCTGAACATTTTGGGAACTTCTGAACTGTTTTTTTGTAATTTGGTGGTTAAAAGAAGTTTCAAGACAATGCTTTGATTGGCAATCTCACTGCCTCAATCAAGGACTTTTATAGTAATGCTTTGTACAGCTCAAAAATATTTTGGAAGAAGATCTTCTGACCTAACACAAGCACACAGTTTTCCTAAAGCAGCCACATCTCTTTTTCCAGCTTCCAGGTAAACCTTCAAAAAGATGCAATTGCTTTAATCATTGCATGGAAGCTGAAAACAAGACATGTCTGCTTTAATTAGTGCTGTAGATGAAGATGCTGTAAATGTGCAATCAAACACATTTGTTTTTAACATTTTTTAAAGAATGCACAGGTATGTTTTATAGCAATCCAGGTATTGTTCAACCAAGATTCCTACATATATTTCATTTCCAAGGAAAATTCATTACAAAGGGGAAGACTGAACCACTACTCAGCACTTTTGGTTAGTACAAGCAACTTTTCACCTGAGACTGATGAAGAGATCCTAAGAGGCTGATTTAAGAGTTAAGAAGTTCAAATTGATTTTAATTTGATTTCTACAGCCACCCAACTCTCAAAAGCAATTCTAGGTGGCTCACAATTCAGTGGAAGCATTAAAAAGAAAGAAAGATGTGAGATGCAAAAGACAACAAAAGGAGACGATAATGCAATAATGCAATAATAAAATAAAAATAATAAAAAAGTCAAAATGAGAGGATAATAGAATTAAAGGCCATTGTTGTATAGAACATGGGTGTCAAACTCAAAACATCACATTGCCCTCATGTGACGTATCATGACGTATTTCCCCTTCGTGGAGCTGGGATGGGTGTGACCTGCACATGATGCATCCAGCCCACTGGCCGCTAGTTTGACACCATGGTATAGAACATTCAGAAATCATTCTGGATAAATTCATCTTTCTATCATACATTTGCCAGTAAAGAGACACACATCTTTTCCTGCATCAAAGATTGCCTTTGGCAACTACCAATACTGTAACTGTGCTTCCCAAAACTGTGGGCAAATTCAAGACAAAATGGAAAGTTCATTTTATTTCATTTTCATTTCATTTAAGCCTTAAAATAGATACTATGATTACAATGTTATGTATTGAAAAGCACATACGAGATATAACCATGCGATACATGGAAAAATAATTGGCAATATTTTGAGGTTTCTGGAGGCTTCAGAAATGTTAATTCAAGATAGCCTTCAATCCTTAGCAACTTGCTACATTTCAGATACAATAGACTGTCTCTTTTCTAATTAACATAAACTTGTTGTCTGGAAATGATAGAAGTTGCAATCCAACACATCTGGGGAAAATAGCTTGGAGAAAAACCAATATTTTATATATTTCCCTCTTTTTCCGGAGAAGTGAAGAAATTCAGAGCTATTGCTAAAACATTTATTTTCTTGAATATCGGACACTTGATATATCTTTGTAATAAGCAAAGTTTTTCTTTAAAGTCTGCAAGCAGAACTTTCTGATAACAAAATGGTCCATAGCAATAGCATAAAGGATTAATTTTGAATCAGAGAGCAATGGCTATTCATTTGTCAAGCTATTTCATCCTAGTTCACTCCTGCTGAAAATGTTATGCTTGTCCTTCTCTCTACCCAAAACCAGATCCAATCCTTAGCTATTTCTCAATGTATCCAGAAAAAAGCTTTGACTATCAGCAGTTTCCCTTCCTAATTGGCCCAATTTTATAATTGACTTGTTTTGCAAAAAAAAAAAATATCTTCAATTTAAGCTTTCCACAGATCTAAGTAAATAAAATTTGTTAATATAATATGGAATAAATTTTTATTTTCATTGCTATGATCTTACCAGGCAGATACAGATCCATTTCAAACTCTGAAGGATGTCACATTTCCAAGGTTGGAATGAAATTTCAAGATAGTAATATTAAATCATAATTTTGGCCAAAATGGTTTAGACATTGTATTTTAGCACTTCCAAACAGTAATAAGCTAAGGTGAAGCAGTTTTGGCTTTTTTTTAAAGTCTGTATGTATTTTCCTTGAAAAATAAATGCAAGATATGATGGGGAAAACATAGGAAACTTACTAATGGAGAATGGCTTAGTCATCTCTGTAAAGAAAGCAGGATAAATAAATAAAAAAAACCCTCTAGAAGCCATGGCTCTCCTAAAGGACAGGAGTCTTTATATATTAATCATTATGCCGTTCTCCAAAATAATCATCAATTGTGCTATTAGTAATTCACAGTATAAGATGATCAAAGATGGGATGGAAGGGGATGGTTGATAAAATAATAAATTAACCAGTTTCATTTTTATATCATTCTTTTACACACATCTTTCTATTCATTGCAAATGGCTGTGTGAATTATTAAAACTTTTGATGTTCTGCTAATTTATAATCAAGCCAAGTACTGGCTGACTGAGAACATCCCACAAGCTCTCACCAAGTTTGAATGTTCCTTTAGCACAAAAATCCTGTTGTAGTTTACATTAAGGGAGCCTAATTTCCCTCCAATCTGGATACTCTCCAGATACACTCCTCCTGATCAGTAGTGGGATTCAATATTTTTTACTACCAGTTCTGTGGGCGTGGCTTGGTGGGCGTGGCAGGGGAAGGATACTGTAAAATCTCCAGTTAGAGGTGGTTCTGTGAACTACTCAACATTTCTACCAGTTTTCCAGAACTGGTCAGAACCTGCTGAATACCACCTCTGCTCCTGATACTCAATAATAAGAGATGATCCAGATAGTTGGAAGACACCCAGATTAGGAAAAGCTGCCATAAGGAGATGCTGGTTGGCAAGTTGTACTATTGTCATAAGGAAATGTAAAGTCTGTGCAGTCTTGTGAGCTTTGCAGCTTTGTCTTAAACAGCTGCATAGTATAAATAACATTTATGGAGTTGAATGAAGCAGTTTTGACTTGTGGGTAATTTAAAGAAAGGTTTTGCTTATTGGCTTCCTATTTACTTTGCAGTTTTATTAAAGCCACAAGAATCCCATGAGCTTTTCTCCCTATAGGTATCTTTTTTGAGTGAGCCCTTTTCACTAAAGGTCATTTTCCTTGAATCTTTTGAGAGGCCTAAAAAGTCTATTAGAGAAATTTAAGTTTTGTTTTTTTTTAAATCTAACTATAGATGTTGCTTTGTGAGAAATTCTAAGCTTAAGATTTATTTTTTAAAAAAAGTTAATCCCAAGTACATGAAACTTCCTGTGGAAATCTGCTGGATTTCCACACAATTGCTCTAGCAACACTGTCCCTTGGAAGTCAGTTGCAAATATTAAACACCCTTGCTAACCTCACAACTCCTAGTTGTCATTCAAAAAGCCAGAAAATAGCTGTTTGTAAGCTGTGTGTGTCTGGAGCTCCAGATTCATACATGCTTGCCTGCCTGCCTGACCTCTTTATGAGTGGCAGTGTGGATTGTCCCTCTGACATCTAGTCCTGCTTCTCTTCCCCCACCAAGTTGGCTAGTAACCCATAAATGTTCTGCACCCTTCTGATTCAGCAGAATTCCACAGGGGTGCTTATTAACACATGGGGGAAGGGGAAAAGGGCTCTGTAATTGTTAAGACTTGAATTTAGGCAAAAGGCAAATGGGATTTGATGGTGTGGAAAGACAATCCCTGTTTACTAAAGTCTGACAAAATACAGGCTGGGGAGGGAAGGGGGATCATCTCCTTTTGGAAATAGTCAAAAAGCAAATATATCCTCAGGTCATGGAAAAGGGACAGGAACAAAATATTGACTTTACAGGGGGACAGGGAAAAAAATCATCCTTTAAAACACATACAAACCGTTTAAACGTAGATGGCTAGATTCAGCGCAAGATCTTAAAACAGCAAGCTGGTTGAAAATTTTGCTTGACAGCTTTTGGTGTCATTTCTTGCTGTGGTGAGCAAGTCATGCAGTAAACTATTTTCTGTTAATTTTTTCATCTGAGATAACTTGGCCAAGAAATGATTAGCACAAAAGTAAGTTTGCCCTAATCTGAAGAGAATAGGAAGGGATGAAGAGTGAGAAAGCTGTACTGAAGTTATCTGTTAACTATATCAAGTGCCTCCGATTGGAAGAGTTCGTTCTTCCTATCTCTTTGGCTTTCAGTACCCTGCCCCCTTCACATTGTCTTGTCTTTTTTTAATCTTAAGGTATGGCCCAAAATGACTACTTCAAGCACAATAGAGGTTTTCATCTTTTTCCTTTGAAATAGAGCTGTGAAAGCAGGCGTCGGGAATCTTCCTACCTGCTTTGTTACTGGCAATCAGAAGAAATCCTCTTCCCCAACGCTTGACTTTGAAGTCACACAAGTAACCAGAATCCATTCTTTCAAAGTGCACAGCAGTTCAGGCTGAGACAAGCTGATTTGCAATCTACCCAGCAGTTCCAAACCCTGAATATCAGAGCCTGGGGAAAAGCATAGCTAGGTTGTCACTTGGAATGGAGTTTGGTCAGTGGTCGGAGATCTATATTCTCAGATAGGTAGGACTTTGTCCACAAACTGGAATTTGAAATTTCAACGGGGGGGAAAAAAACAGAAGGGATGGTTTGAGAGATGATTGTGCTGGCGTGGATTCCCCTAGGACTTTAGTTCTCAGTCTTGTAACACAGGACTGTGCCCCAACAGGCATACCTATCACATGGCCTGGGAAATGGAACAGTAATAGGCTGCTACGGTGTTCTGTCTTTTGAGAATTACGACAGGACATGCACTCTTCTCTATGAAAAGAAGAAATCCAAATGATTTTAAAGCAAGGAAGGCCTCACGGTAAGCTTTTAGGCACTTTTAGGCATAGAAAGTGGCTACCAGCAGCAGGGGAGACATTAGAAGATTAGAGTTGGATATGCCTTAATACTTGAACCTTTGTTGCCTTCAGATGCAGTGGGGCATTCTCTGGACATGCCTTAAAATTAAGACAGGATAAGACAGCTGCTTCAGTTAGCAAACCTGCATGGATGGCTACTACTTCATTACTGCTAAGCATGCAGGTTTTGAAGATCGGCTTTTACTTGTCTCGACCCTGTATGTGTGACACAAAGGGTTCCTCAGAGCGATGCATGTTGGGATTATAAAACCATCTACTGCCCTAGGCTGCTTCTACATCTACTTGTCTCTATGTTGCTTTGAGGCTCCTCAGCAGGGAGTTTGTGGGGAATTGGAGAAATCATGGTGGGTCACTTCGGTTGCAAGGGCTAGCAAAGGAAGTAGGAAAATCCCAAAGGGCCAGAAGATGGAATGGGGCAGGAGTTCCTGTCAGAGAAGAAAAATATCTGCCTGTAGTTCCATGGTAAACATGGAAAATCTGTTGTTGTAGCTTTTCTTCTGAAGTAGAAGGTGAGCCAATGGTTAATAATCTCAGCTTTCCAGAACCCATGCAAGTTCCATAAAGTTGTGGAGAAAAGAACATGTGTTATTCTCCCTTCCATGCAGCCCTGCTGTTTGCAAGAGGCCTTAATATTGTTTTGTTCTCTGAGCGCTCCTGAGATGTGGAGTTTAGTCTTTTAAAGATGTTTTTATCTTGTATTCTGTATCAGAGGATGTAACAGGAATATTTTTTAAAAGGTAGAAAATATAAAGATAGACAAGCTCCATGCTTGTTTGTTTGTTTATATACATATACATATACATATACATATACATATACATATACATATACATATACATATACATATACATATACATATACATATACATATACATACATACATACATACATACATACATATATCTATATCTATATCTATATATATATATCAAATTTAGCAACTGCACATCTCTCTCTCAGAGGAACATGGGCAATGTACAAATAAAATATTGAAACTTAAAAACTGTACATAAAATTTATAAAGAGGCAAAGACGGTTAAACTTACTGGTAATTAATTTAAAAAATACTAAGGGAGGGCCTTCAGGGTGCTAACCAGGGGTGGGATTCTACAGGTTCGCACCTATTCGCGAGAACCGGTTGTTAACATTCTAAGCAGTTCAGAGAACTGGTTGTTAGAAGAAATTACTGGCCTAATCCTGTAAGGAAGGCAAGAAGGAAACATTCAGATGTTGCTTACAGAAACTGCCTCTCCGTTAACCCTTTTTATATTCTTGGCAAGACTAGACTTCCTGTCTCTGGAACTTCTCTGGAGTTTTTTTCCCCTCCTTTGCTGGTACTTTGCTTATGTGAAGCGACCATTCAAAGTTACAATGGCACTGAAAAAAGTGACTTATAACCATTTTTCACACTTACGAGTATTGCAGAATGCCTACAGTCACGAGAGGCCAGGCAAGGAGATGCATGCCTCGATGTGAGTGATGTTGAGTTGGTCACGCCCAGCCAATAACATGACCACCAAGCCACGCCCACCAACTAAGCCATGCCCACAGAACCGGTTGTTAAAAAAATTGAATCCCACCACTGGTGCTAACCAGCCCCATGGCTGCGTGTTCTTCAGTGAGACCCAAGCAAGACAACAGAGCCATGTTTTTAAACCTTTCCAAAAGGTGTGGGGAGTGGGGGCCTCTCCTATTTCCTGGGGGGAAATGTTCCAAAAGGTGGGGGCAATGGCAGACTAATACTCTTCCCTGTTAGAAACAACTCTTAGCATTTGTTTTTTTAGATATTTTTACATTGTGCTTTGAAGGCTGTACGCAGTTTCCCCATTTTTCAGGCACATATTTCCTTCATTTAGAAAAGACTAATCCTTTGCAATAACTGAACAATGTTCTCTTCCATAATACTGAAGTAGGGAACTGACTCTTGCCAAAAGATTACCCGAAGACAACTAATCTTTAAGATTTTAATTTCAGCCACCAACAGTACAGCTGAGTCATCTTCAGTAGAGGTAAAAGGCTTTATGATTCATTGTCAGTTTCCAAGCATTTAATCCTTCGGTTCCCCTTAAGAAACTCCCCCGCCTTACTAGCCTTGTACATACACTGCTTGACTGCTATTTCTAGTATAGCCTTAATCCTGTCAGACCTTGTATGAGAGGAAACCTCTTTTTGGGGGGGTCTTACCTAGTTAGGAGCTTGTTTGACTTAAGGCATGTTTTGCTAAACTGAGCAAAACAAGCTGGGTTTATGATATTATACTAAACACTATAGTAAATCCTGTGCATGTTTAACTTGATGTCTGAACACATTTATCTAATCGTAAGGATCATCCTATCCAAGTTTGGATTGGCATGAAAGATTTCTCAGTGGGGCTGTTGTTGAGGCTCTTTCTCTACCTTTCTGACCCTCTTATATGAATTATTAGCTCAGTAGCTTCTGGTTGAAGAGGAAATATTAGGATATGTTCTTTCAAGCAGTAACCATGACATGCTTAATGGTCACATTCCAGAAGCCTACTCCATTTCCTTAGAGAAGCTCAAGTCTGAAATATGGAAGCTGATGGTCTTCTGCTCAATTCAATAGTGGACTATCTGGAATAATCAAATTGACAGTCATTAATATGTCACCTAATATGAGTTTCATATCATATTTCTGATGTGAAAGCTATTCATGCACATATCTTGTTTATGGGCTTTTAGAGGAATGTAGCTCCTGAGAGAAAAAGGGATATTGTTGATTGGAATTTTTAAGGGTTCAGGCCAAAGATCTATAGCAGAAGTACAGAACTTTTGTCTATCCAGATATTGCTGAAAACTTCTAGTATCTCACCATTGGTTTTATGGCTTGGTGAGAACTAAAATTCAGCAATTAGATCTAATCTGGGTTATAGTGTGTAATGCATGATTTGTTGCAGTCACTCAGATGTTCATGCTGGCTTCGGCATTTTTGTCTACTTATCAAGTCCTTTCCAAAGACTTGGGAAAGACAGATATGGATATTTGATGGTATCACAGTTATCATTGCAGGATGTAAGCAGTTCTTAGTAAAGCTGCCTTTTGCAATTGACTAGTGTGCAATGCATTACTATTATTATTATTATTTACATTTCTATCATGCTATTCTAGTAGATGATCAAGGTGGCTTCCCTGAGGATCTCTCGATTCCCACAAAAACAAGCCTATGAATTAGAGTTGGGCTGAGAGAGAATGACTGGCCCAAAGTAATATAGTGAGTTCCATGATTAAGGTAGATTTGAACTTCATTTTTTTTTACTACAGCTTCTGTGGTGTGGCTTGGTGGGCATGGCAGGGGAAGAATACTGTAAAATCTCTAATCAGAGGTGGTATTTGCTGGTTCTCCAAATTACTCAAAATGTCCGCTACCGGTTATGCAGAACTGGTCAGAACCTGCTGAATAACACCTCTGGTATGGTCCTAATCCAACATCTTAAACACTGGCCTAGCTCAGGGATTGGAGGTGGAGAGTTGATTAAGTTTAAATTAAGAGAGTGTAATTAGTCCAAAGTCACCAAGTGATTTTTCGTGGCTGAGAGTAAACTTGAACCTTGGATGGTCATTTAACATCTTATCTACTGTGTTATAACATCTCTATGTTTGTATGTTGTGGATGTGGAAAGACTTCCTGAGACTACAAGCTGGGGTGCAGATGCATGTTGCTTATAAAAGCAGAGGAAATTGAAATCTGATGGATTGTTAAACAGGGATTATGAAATAGCTAACTACTGACTAAAAATATTGAGATCTGGTTAATTTATGTTCTTTCCATTGGAAAGTTTGCTACAAAGGATTCGTACCACAGCATCCTTGAAAAGCACCTGGGAAACATTATGAAGTGACAGCAGAGCCAAGAGAAAACCATCCACATGTGCTGGTGTTGCAAAGAAAATGAAAAAGCACACATTTGCTTTATCTCGAATATTAGGTAGAAAAACAGAAAAAATAGTGGCCCAGTATCTGTGGAGGGCAATAGGGTCAGTCTAAGGCAATGCTTCTCAACTTTAGTAATTTTAAGATGTGTGGATTTCAACCCCATGTAGTCCATACATCTTAAAGTTGCTGAGATTGAGAAGCACTGGTCTTTGGAAAGTGATGCCATAACACAACCTACAACCTTTTTCTAAGTGATATCACAGACATGCTCAAAAAGGTGAAGTTGGCGCCACAACAGTGTTTTCTTATTTCTGATAGAAGCGGGGAAACCATAGGATCCTGTGGATGCTTCAACATTTGATCAGGTCTTAATGTGGGCTAAAATGAAGACAGTCAGCTCCAGAGCAAGAGCAGGAGTGATGCAAAATGGATATTCACTGGGATCTTCTACCTGTTTTGATGGCCAGGAGGTGACCTCCAGCTTCATCTGTAAGTGCTGGGGTGACCTCCAGCCCCACTGTAAGTGCTGGGTGTAGACGTTTTCTCAGTACTGTATTTATATTTCTTAGACGTATATCACAGGTTTTGATCAGGAGTTCAAAGTGACATATAATATAGATGTCACTTTTTCCTCACAACAACTGCATTAGAAAAGCATTGGTAACAGATGTGAATTAAGTAGTGCAGTGTGAGATGCTTCCTGTCTCCAATGCCGGTTCCAGCACTTTGAAAGATGAGCATGTATTTCTTTGCTTTCATCTCCATTTGCAGGGGCAAATGACTCTGGGTTTCCTGACCACTTGTCACATTTCTGCTATTACACTGTCTCATCCTTCAACATTGCTTCTTACTTTTATTGTAGTCTTCTTTAATGTTAAATAGACCAGGCTGCAGCTGTCTGTCATGTACAACTTTTTGCATCTGAGTTGGCCATTGAATGGCCAGAGAGTACCCACTGAGATTTATATTATACATTAAATCATGGGCTGTTCCTGAAAAACAGTTCAAACTGCCTGCAGAAATTTTAATTTACTATCTGCAGTTTAAATCACAGCGGTTGCAAAAGATAAGGTGTTTTCATTATGAAAAGAACAGGCCATAATCATTAATTATTATCAGTTCTTTGGTGCAATTCAGCTGATATTCAATATGATAACATTGATTTACTGTTATTAATCTGGTTATACACAATAGAATTTATAGCATATCATAAAATCCCTCCTTAGCCAGGGTAACCGATTCAGTGTATAAATATGGCTCTAAAATCTGTAGCTGTAGGAATACTCAGAATTATACCAAATGCAGGGTTTGACTTCATACAATAGAGCAGGGGTGTCAAACTCCCGGAATCATGGCAATATCATGTGACATATTGGAAGTTTTTTCCCCAGACATGGGCGTGGCCAGCACATGACACATCTGGCCCACAGGCGGGGAGTTTGACAGCCCTACAATAGAGCCACATTATTCTTTTCAGGACTAGAACACAGGCGATTGTGAGTTCTAGTCTCACTTTAGGCGTGAAGTCAGCTGGGAAATGTTGGGCCAGTCCCTTGTTCTCAACTCTAGGAAGGAGGCAATGACAAACTACTTCTGAAAATCCTATTTAAAAAAAACCCTTCAGGGACTCATTCAGGCAATTGCCAGGAGCCAAGACTGACTCAAATGCAACAACAACAAAAACTGATTAGCAGAGAACTCATCACATTTGTATCCCAGTCCTCCATGTATGGGCTTATCGTATTTTATTTTGAAGCAGACATAAGATAAGGTGAGCTTGAGAAAACAAACATGCCTAATACTATAAATGTTGGAACTCGGCAGAAATTTATACTTAGTTCTCTCTGATTGTCATTTTAACTACCAGTACACCAGTAAGTTCATTTTTAACATCCTACCATGCTTTCCCTCAATATTGTTAAATATATATTTATTTACATCTAATAAAATATGTATAAGGTACCCATTACATTTAGTATACAGATGTTAAAATATTGGAGATTTGCTACATTCCAAGAAAGTTGTACGTAAATAAAATATACTTTGCCAGACAAATAATTACAGTTGTAGAAATGAATCAAGTATAGATCCTTATTTAACTATATTAGCTGTGTTATGCTAAAAGGCTAGCAATCATTACAATAGTTAGAACTTTGTGAAAAAGTATGATCTTGAAGTTTATGTGATTCTGAATTCTTGGAATTAAAAAAAAAACAACCGAGTATGATTTCATAACTAAAATGGGCAATACACAGCAAAGAGAAAAAGGCAATTAGTAGCCAATAGATGAAAATTGGCAAGTATGTCTAAGAGAAAATAGGTTGTTAAGAACAAAGTAAAGCTTTTAAGACCGAGAAAGTCCAGTTAAATTAATTGGAAGAAGCTTAACTGGATTCTACAGATATATTTCCTTGGGCAATCAATTTTCTGGGCCATAAACTAGTCAAAGCCAGTTCTATAAAGGGTGCAGATATAAAGTATATGAATAAAGTTAAATGGAATGATTGGTTATTCTCCCCTTTTCAGGATTTTATTACCTGCTGACAGTTTTTTTATTCAGGACTGTGGCCCTATAATTCCATTATTTAAGGGACATGGAGTTAAGACATTTACAATACTGCCAGCTGGAGAATCTGGCCCTATTCTGTAGAATTCATAAGGCATAAGCATGTCATTGCTACGTTCAGCTCCTTAGGGAGAAAATAATAGAAAGTCCTATTTTGATCCCATGCATTTATTAGTTATCTAATTTCGTCTGCAATATAATATGTTGGGAACTCTAGCAAAGTTTACATACCTAGTGGCTTTTGTTGGCTGCTGCAAGTTTAATCAGGAAAGCACAACTCAGCAGCAGTACAACTAAAGACAACTTAAGATTGCTTCTCTTACATGGGTTCAGGGAAAAGTGAAAGCGATATTATAGGAACATAGCAAAAAAAACCCATGACTTGTTGTACTAAAGTAGGGATATATTTTGCATTGAACAATAGAAACATAATCAATATTCTTTTGTAGGCCTGGGTGTAGATGATTTTTATCAACGAAAGCAAATGGCAAGAATTGATTATAACCTCAAAAAGCACTGGTTCCTGGTAATATCATTCAACTTTTATCAGTCTAGATTGTCATATTGTGCTTGAACTAAGAAAATTCATGATAGAATTTCTTGCTGTCATTTTTACAGTTTAAAAATAGTAGTGGGTTCAGGGAAGTTGCGCTAGAAGTGGGACATTTTATTTTGTCACCCACACCATATCAGTGATTCAAACTGTTTCTGAAAAAGATCAATTCAAATCACAAGTGATTTTTTTTTAACCATTTTATTGAAAAAGTCACACTTGGCCAAAAAAGAATTCTATTCTACTCTATTCAAATATGTGGGTCTTTTAACTGTGGGAAGTTTGTTTTAGGATTCAGACTACCTAATTTGTGTTTGCCATCTGAAAATGGTGAAAAGATTGACATAGGGTTGCAAAATGATTAGAAGGCTTCCATGAAAACTTGGGGTTGTAAGATGCCAACCCTTGTGTAAGTCCTAATCAAAAAAAAAAAAAAAAAAAAGGAGGGGGAAGGGGACAGAGAAAGACCATACAGCTTCCTGTGCTATACTGTCTAGATTCAGAAGAGTTGGTCAGCTTGTTCAGGAAAATGGTCAAGGAGAAACAATGGATACCGCAGCTCCAAGCTAGTCTACAACTCTTTCAGCTGTTCTTACTTCCTAAACAAGAATCTTTAGTTCTTCTGCATTAGATATCACCTGGCCGAAATCGTGTGTACCTTTTAAACTGAGAGGATCACCAGGAAGGCGGGGTTTAGGAATCCATGGACACAGTCAGTGTTGCATTTTGCATTTACGTGCCTGGCACTGAAAGATCTACTGTAGGTAAATGCTGTGGAGGGAGTTGTTGATAATGAAGTCAGAGCCCGTAAAACATGGTTTTATAGGGAAGTAAAATGAAAGTCCCACATTGTTCCTGTGTATGACAGTGTGTAAATTACCATTCCGATGACCTTCATCCAACAGAGAAATGACAGGGCGTGGGAGAAGAGAAGAGAGGAAGAGAAAGGGTAAATGAAGGGACAGGACAGCAGCTCTAGTTGGAAGATAGAAATGGCATTCTGCCTTCAGAAGTGACCCTTGCAGATTCTGCTACCAATAAAGTAATCTTAATAATGACACTTTAGGTACCACACTGTACTGGGGAAAGCTGAGTGTAGATAGCAGGCCCTTTACTATGCTTTTTTCACCTGTCCTGGAGCAGAAATCAGCCACAAGCTGGTGACAAAGCCTGTCATAAACAATCGTCAACAGGGAATAGAGAGAGAGAAAAGCAAAGCAGAACGAAGTAAGAGGCTGAGTGCAGCAGTGTTCACTAGTGGGTGAGATGATTAACGATTAACCCCCCTTGCCTCCTGCCTCCACCCATTTGGGTAGTATAGGCCTTGAAGTGCAGCAGATTCTTTCAGAGAAATATCTGAAATAAAGGCCAACAGATAGGGGACGCCGGCAAAATCAGTTGGAGAGGTTGAGGGGGCCAATAACCTCTGGCTGTGGAATCACTGCAATCTGGCCCGTGTTTGCAGATGATAATGCGCCTTTCCAAAGCCCTGATAGACATGGAGATGGCAGATTACAGTGCAGCTTTAGATCCTGCATATACGACACTGGAGTTTGAGAACATGCAAGTCTTGGCAATGGGCAGTGGTAAGTCCATTTCAGAATGTTGTTTTTCTCTATCAGAGTTGGGGTCTGGGCAGGAAAGATTCAGAAGTCTTTTTTTTTTTTTTTTTTTGACAGCAGCCAGATAGTGTGGAGCAAACATGATTACAGTATGCTTAGTTCCATCCTCCACCTATGTAAAAGTCTGGCGGTGGAAGAGGTTTTGGTATCCCAAGCACAAATATTTTCTCTGTAAGATTTTGTCTGGGACTCTGCTTGGTTTTAACCAGCTGACATTTCACAGGATGGTTCCAAGTATAGGAATCAAAACCCTATTATCATTTTCTCTTGCACTACACACAGATCTGACTGTGGGAAAAAAATAGGAAGAAGCCCCAGAAAGAAACATGGTTGGGAAGTATGCAAGGAAAATAAATGAAATGGGATGATTGTTCCGGTAGGAATAGGTTAAAAGAAGGAATGCAACACCTAACTTTTTATTGTTCAAAAAGAGGTTAGAGTTCAAGGGCCTATTAGGAAATGCAATTATTATTTTAGTAGAGTTATACCTATGAAAACTCTTCATATTGTCCGTGCCATAATAATTTGCAGTTAGAGAGAAGCATAATCAGGGGTCTGTGACTATTCGTTCAAATTTGAGAATAAGACTCTATAAACATAATTGATTCTAAATTGAGACAGTTCTAACTGTGTACAGAATCCCATCAAGATTAGAATTGTGAAATATGATTATGATTATTGCTTTTATTACTATTATCATTTCATGCAGTAATGTAGCTATATGATTTAGAAAATATTTTCGATTGTCTTCATATGGATACTTTCACACTTCATGTACGATTTTACAAGAAGTGGTCATTACTACTTCTATTATGATTAATTATAAGCTCAGTCTGTTTTCTTATATTATGCATTTTTTGCTTAAAAGCTGTAGTCGTTCCCTTGATCCTTTTCTTTATTTTAATTGGCATAACACCGTGTACCTTATTGCCTCAATGAGTCTGATAGTTTCAGTGGCATTCATTGAAATTCAGAACTTTCTACTATTTGGAAAATAGCATGTTATGAAATAAAAAAAAAGGGATAGTTTATGATAATTTTCATTCTTGTTGTTAGAGAGATGTATTCTACATTTTTTGAAAATCGTACCTGATTTCCTTACTGTCACACAACAATGTTTTAGGACATCTTAAATAGAAATACAATTTTATGTCCATACATAAACATGGAACTATAGAACAGGGGTCTCCAACCTTGGCAACTTTAAGCCTGGAGGACTTCAACTCCCAGAATTTCCCAGCCTGCAAAGCTGGCTGGGGAATTCTGGGAGTTGGTCCTCCAGGCTTAAAGTTGCCAAGATTGGAGACTCCTGTTTATAGAAGATGTTTTATGGAGGAATACAAAGGCATTTCCAGCTCCCTCTGAAAACTACAATTCCCAATCTTCTTTGGAGAATATCTATTGAAGGTTTAGTGATAATCATCTCAATCTTTTATTTGGAATATTACTGCCAATTTTTCATTCTTACATTTTTGAAGTATCTAACTCTAACTATTAACATTATAAGTTAATGTTTAAAAGCTAACAATAAAGAGAGGTGACTAAAATGAAAGTTATGTTTCTGAAAGATTGTATGTAAGAACATAACTCTCCAAACTACTAAAATTAGCATTCAGCATGTTCAATTTTTTCTTCCTTTACCCATGGTCAGATTTTTACAACTTTTTGTGCAGTAGCTTGATTACAGTATCTAGCCTCACCACAATGTGTGGATTGACATTTGGGTGTGGCTGTTGCTGACACCTGCTGGAAACTGACTGAAGTGAGAAAGTGTTGTTTCTACATAAATATATCTTGGGTGCACGTGAACCCTGTTCTTCATTTTGTAAAACTTTACCAAACTATTAAAGGCTATTAATTGCACAATCCTATTACAGTCTGAATAGATGTAGCTGCTAAAAAGATAAATACAATTATAGATGCATGTAATTATAAAGTATACATGCATCCATCCATTGAAATGTAATTTTTCAAGTCAAAGGAATTAATAATTCTTCTATTGTCTATATTGGTCAGACTCCCTTATGTTCATTCATACTGTGTTCTAAGAAAGCTTCACAGAAACTGCAAAAGGCAAAGTGAAAGGCAGATAGAGATGATCAAATAAAACAAATTGTTATGAGGATGGGCTTAGGAAAATGAGCTTAGGAAAATTTAATCTTGAAAATACAAAGGCAATATAATACAAGTAAACCTTATAACACAACCACAATTGAGCCCAAAATTTCTGATGCTGAGACATTTGTTAAGCAAGTTTTGCCTCATTTTACAACCTTTCTTGCCATAGTTGTTAAGTGAATTACTGCAATTGTTAAGTGAATCTGGCTTCCCCATTGGCTTTGCTCATCAGAAGGTTGCAAAAGGTGACCACATGACCCTGGGACCCTGCAATAGTCATAAATATGAGTCAGTTGCCAAGCATCTGAATTTTGATCATGTTGCAATGGGGATGCTGCAACAGTCATAAGTGTGAGAAACAGTAATTTTTTTCAGTGATATTGTAACTTCAAATGGTCACTAAATGAACTGTTCTAAGTCAAGGACTACCTGTAATCATTTCCAAGTTCTTGAAGAAATATAAACAACATCCCTGACTGTTGTCATCTAGGAGTCTGGGACACAGAATAACAGTCTTAAATTACAGAAAGGTACACCCCTGTTGAACGTGAAGAGAAACTTCATCAGAGTAAAAGAGTTCAACTGTGCAACCAATCACCAAGGCCTCTCTGTAAGAATGTGCCAGTTGGCTAATGCATGCAGATAAATGCATAAATAGGACAACAATTTTCACAAGAACTGATCACAAAGCACTGATATCACCAGGGGGAGTCTGCAAAATAACAATCTATTTGATTTATGATACAATGAACTCTTTATCTTGTTTTCTTTCCCTTTACAAGTATCATTTAATTACTTGGTACAATTTGTTGTACAGCATAGCTGCTTGGTTATATAACTGACCAAAGAAATGCCAAGCTGACTGTTATCAGATCCTTATCATCTCTTTTTTCACTGCCTTTTTCAATTTGCAGTTTTACATTTTCTATCAGAATTTCTTTTTTCTCTTGGAGATGTTTGCTGGAAAATTAGGATCAGCTGGTACAGAGAAGGAATAGTTACTTAACTCTTTTTAAAAATGTATGGTGAAATATTGTGAAAAAGTATGCAGTAATTAAATGTGCACACTCATCATTTCTAGCAACATCACCCGTTAACATATCTTGCCTGCTATTCCAGTAGAGCAGAAAGTAACTTTAATTGAAAGGATCCAATGTGGCAGCGAGAAGAAAATATGTTTGCGGTGGACAGGGAATTTCTGAATTACAAACCCAACACAGATAGAGAAATAGTTTTCAAGCTGCCTTTTTGCATTTTAAACAAAATACATATAAGTCATTAAGAAGATAATTCTTACTCCATTATATTTATTCACTAATGTCAATGCTTTTTAAAGTTTTTCAGAAAGGTTTCTGAAAGTCTTGGGTTAGCTGGCATCTTGGCCAGCAAAAACCCAAACACAGTTCAGAAAATCATGGATGAATTATTATGATTGATATCGCTTATTATTTATAGCATTATTAGTGTATATGAGGAAGGAGATTATTTGGACTTCTGGCAATCAGGTATAAGATTCAGTAAAGAAACTGTCAGTCACACTTGTGGATGAACTTTTGAGATACTGGGATTGGAGGAGTGCAATCCTCCTGGTTCTTCTTGATCTCTTGAAGGCTTTCAATATCATTGACCTTCATGTCTTTCAGGACCATCTTTGAAAGACTAGAGGCAATGTTCTGTAGTGTTATTTTGCCTTCCTCCTGAATGGTTGGTTGCTTTTAGAACATTTGGAAGAGTGTTGCTGATAATGATTGTGGTGGCCCAGACAGTGCTAGATGCATCTCCATATACTTAGCTGGCCCTCCTAGTTTAGGAATCGATCTAGTTTCTATTGTTACTTTTCATGGGAATAGGTTATACCCTGGGAAGAGGAAGTCCCTGTTTAGGGCTTATCTATGCTACTAATTTCTCTCTCACCCCCTCTCCTCCACGCATACTATAAAAACAGAATACTGATTCACTTTGCAAGGCAGTTGGAACAATGTAAATGAAATGTTTTCAGTGCTCAGTAACATTGAATGAATGTGTTGTATACACAATGTGACTTTAAGCCTAAAATAAGATCCTTAAGGAAGCTTCCAAAATAACTATAAAAATTATGTTAGAGTCTAAATGTCAACTTTAATAACTTTAAAATTGATTAGACTGTGTGTGTGTGTGTGTGTGTGTATCCTAAATTATTTTAAAAATAGGTTGGGTCTTGGAACTATAACAGTCTCAGTCACCTTTTAGATGATTCATGCTGTAAACTTGGCAGAAGGCGAACATCTCTTAATTTTGCTAAGCTGCTTTCAGCACTGTTGACCATGCTGTCCTACATTACTTGGTCAATATGGAATGGGAGTTTCTGATGGTTAACTCATAAAGTTATGGTAGAAGACTGTTGCTCAACAGTATTCTACCATAAGAAGTCTTCAAACCACTGCACAATATTGCAGTTCCTCAATATTGTGCTTTTTTTACTTTTGTTACTACTGAGTGGATCATTTGATGTTTCAGAGCTGATTCTATATTGATAATATCCAATTCTGTCTCTCTTTTTCAAATGATGGCAAGGAGATTGAGCTTACCATTATCTGATCACAGTAAGGAATTGCTTGAGGGTGAACAACCTGAGGTTCGGTCCAGACTAGATAAACTGCATATTAATCAACTGGCATCCCAGGATTTGGAACCATGCCTCTTCTGGGCAACAATGCTTGTATGAACAGACTAAGGTTTAAAACTTGGCACTAAATATGCTTTCCTAATATACTGTGGTGGTAGCAATAACCAGGAGTACTTCTTTGCTGAAGCAATTGCATCTCTTTTTGGAGAAAGAACAGATCTAACTTTAGTGATTCAGACTTTATTACTTATTTATATTTCTATCTGAAAATTACAGCTATCATAAAATGTTCAGTAGTATTGTTAGTTATGTATTTTATATACCATTTAACACTGAAATAATTGAATTGGCTTCCAGTTTATTTCTAAACCTAATGTTTAGAAGTGTTGATTATTTCCTAAAAGTCTGAAATGTCTTGGGAGAAAAGCACAGCTGAGTCTTTCTTCCATATGAAACTGCCCATAACTTGCAGTTCGGTTGCTTATTCCACTGTCTAGAAAGGAGTGGATTTGTACAAAACTACAAGGTAAAATGCCAAGGCACTAAAGAGCAAAAATGCAAACTCAAATATCTTTATTAGTACAGCAGGATTATGAATAAGCCATGAAGACCAAATAAAAATTCCGCAATCTTTTAGTGAAAATAACATTTTTATTGGTTAAGTTACTCTACATTATTGCATTAAAGCTTTCTTTCCTTTTTCTGTTTTTAATAGATATGTTTATTTTTATCTTGTTGGGCATTCATTTTAATAGTGCACTGTTTTCTGAGCATTGAGCAAAAGGATTATGCATCAATATAAGAGATTAGTCAACATTATTTACTATTGCATTGTTGACGTAGTTTGAATCCCAACTTTCCACTCTCTTGTTCCAGTATGTTTTACTGGGAACACATTTTTCTTCCCTTGGAAAGTGCCTCTCGTGCCTCAGATTTATAGCTTAAATTTCATACACATAGCAGAGCCCCAAAATAGAGTTTTGATTATTCTCAAATTTGGCTGTATAGCACAGGATTTACTTATCTGATGTCACGTTGAAAGGAAGGGCTTTGAAGCTTTTTTATTTTGATAATAGTTAACAAACTTCACAGGCTTACTGACTGGTGCTATGGTGAAAGGAAGGATCCTTGTAATCACATTAAATGATCTCATAGCCCTGTGATGGCAAACCTATGGCACGCATGCCACAAGTGGCATGTAGAGCCATTTGTGTGGGTACATGAGCCCCAGCCAAACTTATCTGCACTGCACATGCACATGCCTCCCAGCTGATTTTTGGCCTCGCGGAGGCTTGAGGGAAGCCTCTGTAGCCTTGGGAGGCTGAAAAATGGGCCTTCCAGAAATACCAAAAGTGCCTGTTTCAGCCTCCAGATGGCCTCTGGAGCCTGGGGCAGGGTGTTTTTGCCCTCTTGGAGGCTTGAGGAAACCCTCTGCAGCCTTTGGAGGCTGAAAAACAGGCCCGTTTTGGCACTTCCAGGATTTCCAGAAATACCGGAAGTGCCGAAACCAAAAGTGCAGAAATAAGCCCGTATTTCGGCCTCCCAAGGCTATAGAGGCTTCCCTCGAGCCTCAGGAAGGCCAAAAAGGACAGGCTGAAAATCAGCTGGGAGGTGCATGCATGCACAGTGCAGGGGGTTTGTGCGTGCATGCGCAGGGGGGGCAGGGCATGTTGCCTTCTAGGTACTGACATGTGAGCACATGCACGCAAGCATGCACACAATTTTCAGCACACGAGCCCAAAAAGATTAGCCACCACTGTCATAGCCTGTCGGGAAGAATGTTTCTGCAAACCACCAAATGTACATGAATGCAGGTGGACAGACTCTTACATTATATTTTGGGGCAAGAATTGTTAGGAACTTTTCTTCCCCTCATCCCAGCTCCTCATCCTTTCTTGAGAAAGAAGGGATAGCTATTACTTTATAAAGTTTAGAAGCTGGAGTCATTCTTACATTTGAAGTGAAATAAGAGAAAGCTCATTGGTTTGTGTTCTCTATGTTCAGTTACTTGGGGTTTTTCGGATGAAGATGCTGTTTATCAACTATACACTTACACGGTATGCAGACTCAAGGATATATGCTGTCCCTAGGCCACACTGACTAATAGGGCAACCTCCCATTGATGTAAAGGTTTGCATTTATAGAATGATTCAGAAGGAGGATTTGTGCCCTGAGCCAGTGCCTTCTCAGCCTTAATTTAAAGCACGTTTGCAAGCATATAGACAATACTGGTTTAAATGAATACAAGATTTGATTTGCAGATGGTGAAGACAAAATGAGGAAAATGCAGGTTTGATATGTATTAGGACAATGCAGGTTTAATATCTGTTAGGAAAATGCAGGTTTAATATGTATTAGGACAATGTGTTGGAAATTGAATGGAGAAGAGAGCTTTTTAAAGCTTTACTACTGTTGGTTTTGTATGAACTTGTATACCCCTAGAGATTTCTTGATTTAGTGTGTGTTCATGATTGCTTTCTGCACATCTTCTTAAACAGACACTTCCCCATCTGAAGTTACAAATCTCAATGCTTCTAACAACATTGGAGCCAGTGTGTTATGTGCCATTTGTGGAGATCGTGCTACAGGGAAGCATTACGGTGCATCCAGTTGTGATGGTTGCAAAGGGTTCTTCAGAAGAAGTGTCAGGAAGAATCATATGTATTCTTGCAGGTAAGGAAGGCAAAGTGAAGAGAAAGTTTACTAAAATGATAAGATCAATTGTGAACATTTAAAGGGTAACAAAGCTCAGTTTTATGAGGCATTCTTTCTTGAATCAAGAACTATATCAAAGAGAAAAAAGGGAAAGAAGTAAATACATTTAGCTTGGAGAATAGAAGAAAAAGGAATTGAGAACATGATGTCATCCTTCAAGGGCATTAAGTGAGATCCTATAAAAACAGATCAAAAGATTGTTTTCTGCTGTTTTAGATGGATAAGTATAAATCTACTGGGCTTTCAGGAGAGAAGATATTAGTTAAATATAAGGAGACATTTTATAAATGTCATAAAGAGTAGCTTTGAGAACAAAACCAATTAGCCAGAAGTCCCTTGCTAGACTTTTTATAGAAAAGAATGAAGATCCACCTATCATGGATAGATTTCCTGCCTCAAGCTTGAGGTTGAAAAACAAGGCCGGATTTGGTGAAATGAAAACAATACTCCTGTTTCATTCTCTTTTTTAACACTCGTTTATCTGTGCTCTGCATTTTCACTTAGTCCAGAGGGTCTACAAGAGTATCTCAGATACATTTTTAACTTGGCTAAGAAATTAGCAGGATTTGTCTGAAAAGGGCAAGATATAGGCAAGAGTTGTATGAAAAAAGAAACATATTTTCTGATATTTGGTATACAATGTACAATATCAAAAGGCTGCAATTTGCACCACATTTCATATGTATTATTGCGACAAACGTAATTTACGATGTGTTAAAATTGTAGATTGATTTATTTTCAAATCATGCCTCTCTCCTTCTCTTTGCAGGTTTAATAGACAGTGTGTTGTAGACAAGGATAAAAGGAACCAGTGTCGATATTGTAGACTAAAAAAATGTTTTCGAGCAGGAATGAAGAAAGAAGGTAAGGTCCTTTCAGGAATAATCAACTGAGTTTGCTTTTTCATTGTATAACAATACTATAAACAATTTTGAGTACTGCTGTGTAGATTATCAGATTCTATAGAACAGGGGTCCCCAACCTTGGCAACTTAAGACTTGTGGACATCAACTCTCAGAGTTCCTCAGCCAGCAAAGCTTACAAGTCTTAAAGTAGCCATGGTTGGAGACCTCTGCTATAGAAGGTAGCCATTTTCCCCTTCAACATCTGACAGGAATTTTGATGAAATATCTGAGAATGAGTATGAAATAATAATCAAAGTGTTGGACGTGAGTTGGGAAGATCTAAGTTTAAGTCACTACTTGATCATAGGTTCACTGGATAACTTTCTCAAGCCAGTTTATTTGCTGGGATCATTGAGAAGATAAAAAGAGGGAAGTATCCTATGAGTACTGCCATGTGGTTAAAAGGAAAGGCAAACTAGACACTATGGGGGAATACCCATAGTATAAGGGAATAAATCTTAAATGAGGTATCACAGGTAACATAGGCAGGTAATTTGTTTAATTAAAGTAGGTGGATTTATAACTATGACCAGCAGAAATATAATCCAAGATATCAAAGCAATTATGACAACGATTGTTCTGCATTTCATCTGGAAATTCAAATTTCCCCTTTTCTCTGCCTCCGAGGATGTAGATCAGATAAGAGATTTCCTCCCCCCAGTTTTGCTGTCAGAGACCATTATAACACTGGGAGGAACTACCTGGATAGAACGTAATAGCTGTTATTTGCTATCTGAATTATTATCTGAGAAAAATAGGAATAGGAAGAAATCATTCAGATTTCCAAAATGGATCATTATCGTTACTATTGCATCACAAATCTACAAAGTGCATACATAGTTAATTATCATTACTATTGCATCACAAATCTACAAAGTGCATACATAGTTAATTTATTAAATTTGCTGCCAGGCCATTGATTTATGGCTATCATTTTAGTTTCCTTTAAAGGCAGGCGCAGGATGAATGCCCACTCTGTTTTTCCTCCAAGATTAAAAACAATCTCTGTCTGCATTGACAGTTTTAAGGAGGAAAAGGGGTGGAGGTGGGTCGCCCATTTTCTGACTTAGTGCATGTGCATCCCTTAGACCTTTAGTTAGCTACTGTGAAACAGGATGATGGTTCTTCATATTCCTACTTATGGATATGCTCAACCACATCTGATGAAGTGGATTCTTGTCCACAAAGCTTCTGTGCTAGTGTCTGTGTGATCCTTTAAGATGTCACAAAATAGATTATAATGGTACATGTTTTCCAGGATGAGAATTGAGTTTAGTGGGCAACTGTGCTTTTTCAGATATGCCTCACTGCTCCTTAGGGCTGGTGGAAACCAGCCATAATGAGGGAGCTGTCCACCTTATGTTACAATAAAAGTTTCCACTTAGGGTTGGCTTTGGTACATCCCGTCACTATAGCTAATGCTTGGATGCTGCCAGTGCTTAACATTGGTAGCCAAAGAACAAGTGTTCCTAAAAATGCAGCTCCATTTTGCGTGGATAGTGAAATCCTCATATCTGTCCAGAGTGCCTGCTCAACTTGTATTTCCTGTTAATATTCAATAGAAGTTACATTGGGTCCATGACCAGTTAAATACTGAGTAAACACTGAGGATACATCATGCTGTGGCTGAGCTCCTGGGTTCCTGATAACACACAGCATAACCTTGAATCCTCCTATTAATAGCTGCTGACTGCAGAGTTTTCATTTCAATATAGCCTCATTATAACTCTATTATTGAGCTGATTGGAAAATAAATCTGAGAGGCACTGCTTGTAACAGTAACAATCAGATATCACAAGAGATATTTTCGTGATTAGTCCGAGAAAGAGAGTGAAAGTATCTGATTACTAGAGCTGATAACTTAGGTACTTCTTGGAGTTGTTAAGGGTAATCTCTTCCTGGACATTAGCCAAGCAACCACAGCCGATCACAAGCTTGATCAGGAAATATTAGAATACATTTTCCTTGGGAATGAAAAGGAACACCTCAAACGTCAAACTACTGTATTGAAGCACCTTCCCCACTATATTTTTCACAAATTTTGCTAATTAATTTATAATTTTGCCCTGTCTGATGAAATTGCTTGGATAAGCATCAAACCATCTCAGATTAACAAAGTTTGGTCTGGTTGCCATGATTCAACCTTTAGACACCTTTGGCCTGGATGATTGAGACTTCATTGATATACTTCCCCACTATTATTGAAGCCTAACATGTTTAAATATGTTAACATTAACACAACTGTAAACAAAAAGAAAACTCAGAGGAGCAATAATTGAGGTTTTTTTAAAAAAATACTTTGTGTAGAATAATGTAAACATTATTCATTTTTAATTAAAATACAACCTTGATGGACAACAACAAAAATTCTTCCTAGCGTCACAGTGCAGTAACAGCGTGGGAAACAAGTAGAAGGTTTTCTTGCCTAAATGGGGTTGGACTTGAAGATCTCCAATGTCCCTTCCAACTCCTTTATTCTATTTTAGAAGATTAAATTCATCCCACACTGCTAAAGTTTAAACCTAAAACTCGTGACATTGGTATATTAATGAGAAAGATTTTTTTTCCTCCTTTGGTGATAGGTCAAGAGATTAAAATGTAAAAAAAAAAATCCATCCCAGTTTATTACAATTGAATTTCCTTCTTAAAACTGCACAGTAGTAGAATATTCTATACATATACTTAGAATTAGAATTCTTTATTGGCCAAGTGTGATTGGACACACAAGGAATTTGTCTTGGTGCAAATGCTTTGTTTCATTTAATTTCCCAGCTCAAGTCTTTGTGGTAGTTCAGATCAGCATCATTATCATCAGCAACAATGTATGTTAATTGCTTTTTTATTGGGTGAAATCCAATTTTGAATTTGAATTTTGAATAAAATTTCTGTTAAGCTTGTTGTTTGCCTTCCATCGTCATTTCCCTATGCCAGCTTGGATAGAACTTCCAACCTTCCAGTCAAAATATGAAGTGCATAAAGGATGAAAAAAATAGTCTCCCCATTTTTATACATTTACTGTTTTTTCCCATGGGAATTAATCTTCTTGGATTCAAAGTTTTATCTTTCAAATGTAGAATATACTATAAAAAGCAAGGTCGAAATGTCATTCATGTTCCTATTGATAATGTAAATGGCTTAGGTGTCTTTAATGTTGGGGTTTTAATTTCAGCTGTACAAAATGAGCGTGATCGAATCAGTACTCGGCGATCTAGCTATGAAGACAGTAGCTTACCTTCCATTAATGTTTTATTGCAAGCAGAAGTCCTTTCACAACAGGTACTTGTTTCTGTTTTGGCAAGAATTAGTATCAACATGATTAGAAGGCTCCCTTATCCCACTGTTGTTTCAGTGCATGTCTTAACCTGGAAAGCATGTCTATAAATATTGAATGATGCTTCTCCATAAGTAGACGTATATAAAGGGATTTATTTCGGAATAAATGTACAGAAGTTTCAATGGAAGAGAATATATGTAGCTTAGAGTTGAACTGTGGAGTCTGTGGTGCTCTCTGAGCTTGGTTATTTGCTTGCAGATGTTTCACTATCCCATTAGGCAACCTCATCAATGCTAGCAAGTGTGGAATTTGCTCCTTGTTTATATACAATAGCTTTCCCTGCGGAGTGTTGGTATGGTTTTAAAATTCTCAGGCCACTGTAAAAGCACCTTAATTACTTCTTTAACTGTCCTAGTTTTAAAGTAATGCTTCTCTCCTTCTCCCACACAAATTTATTAAAAACATAATCTATGATGCTTTATTGACAATACTGTGATGATAAGGTCAGGTCAAGGAACTGCCAAGCTCCTGTTAGCTGTTATATGTACTGTATGTCTCCTTCTCTCCACTCACTGAATAACTAGGTATTACTCTACATAGCCATTTTTTCTTAAGCTGCAGGAGAGACCAGACAGCCTTGTTATATGGGAGTTAGCTGACTGCATAACATCTGATTAGGGAGAACAATTGGCAGTTTTCTTTCCCGCCAGCATATTATGTTGGGTGGGAAAGCAAATTCAACCAGCAGCTTCCAATAATAGCTATCCTTAACTTGTTCCAAATGGCTTTATTACTCAGAATTCAGCAGCCAGGGCTGAGCAGTTTTGAGAATAAAGTTTTGAAGGAATGCTTGTTAACTTGGTCATGAGCAAAACCCTACCTCTATTGTTAATGAAGTCATAACGCCATTGCAAGCACATTTTACGTAACAATTATAAATGTTATCAGTAATTCTCTGGGTGCAAAATATTGTTGCTTTGCATTGTGAAAAAAATGCACTAGGACTATAACTTTAAAAGAAGATGCTTAGGTTATACATAGTTGTAATCAAATAAGCTACAGCTGTGAATTTAGTGCATTAAATGTTAAAAGGTCTTGGTAATAAGAGTGCATACTGTTAAAAACTGAATTCTCCCCAGTCCAAATCACTTACTCAGGACTGATATTTATGTTTGTTTAATTGTTTAGAGGGAAATAGATTTGTACCATCTTCAAAATGATTTTGAATGTTCACATTAAGCATGGCTTCCTTTCGTCTTTGTAGTAATAATCTAAGATGGAACTCCTCTCCTTGTTTTGCAGATATCATCACCAATGTCAGGGATTAGCGGAGATATCAGAGGGAAAAAGATTGCAAATATTGCAGATGTGTGTGAGTCCATGAAGCAGCAACTATTAGTGCTTGTGGAATGGGCCAAATATATCCCAGCCTTCTGTGAGCTTCCCCTGGATGATCAGGTGAGCCCTTTTTTTGCACTTATTCTAATTAAACTTTTCTTGCATATTCCATTTTCAAAATTGTTATTCTGTAATCCTTTTGAGATATCCATCTGATGATCACGCTTTAGTTTCTACCCACTGTTGTTGGTTGATATACAGTACTGTAATGCTGAATTGATTGACAGTAATAATAGTAATCCTTAGGAAGAGTTCGATAAGTAAATAAAAATGCCAAATCCTGGCTGAACATCTGGCTGACTGTGCAAGCAACCACAATAATATCTGAAAACATCTGAAGCACCACTTGAATACCCTTGGCATTGACAAAATCCTCATCAGTCAATTGCAAAAGGCAACTTTACTAGGAATAACTTACATCCTGCAATTATATCTTTCATACCATCAAACACCTGCCTCGGGGAATCCTTGCAAAGGCCTTGATAGCTAGATACAAATGCCAAATTCAGTCTAAACATCTGGCTGATTGTGTGACCTATCATAATATATTCCTCCCCAACATGTAAAAGCTTTGGATTTAATGACATGCTGTTATCCTCTGCATTCTTAATTGTGAAGGCTTCCTTGATTCTAGTGATACCTTGAATCAGAAATCTATCAGATTAAGCTAGGGGTTTACTGACTTTCAGAATGGATCTATTATTGGACATGATTCTGGCTTTCATAATAGGGCATTGGTATCATTAGGCACTGGTATTATGAATGAACACCATTGAAGCTAGCTGAGCAAAGCAAACACAAACTGTTTCCCTTCCTTTACCATAGAGGTGGGCAATTTGTGTTCCACAAACTGTTTGTTATCCCTCGTGCCTAATTTTCAGCCCTGAGAGCATCTTGGATCATGAATCATTTTTGATGGTTGCAATAATTTGACCCATTATTCCAACACTTATTTAAAAAACTAAAATAGTTCTGCCCACTTGGTGATATCACTGTATAAGAATATGGTTTCTTTAAGCTTTGGGTACCAGAATAATCCTTTCCTTTCCTTTCTTTTCCTTTTCCAAATGCAGTCCCTACATTCCCCCCACTTCTCTCAAATCATTGCCCTTTGGCCAAAAATGTTAACAGTATTTTCTAGGAAACCTTCCTGTGATTCCAAAGGAGTAGAAATAGATGTTGTTTGAATCCTCATGCATGTTTTCTTCTTTCAAAATCATTAAAACCACACCTTCAATCAATCACAAAAACATTCATCTTAAAAAATGCTGTCCTACCAAACAAAATAAAAAATAATAGAACAAGCATTTTGCCAGTGTTTTCTGAGTGAATGGTGAGATTCATATTCTAATTCTTCTGCTTTTTATACTGAACTGGAACTTTTGGGTGCAGTGTGTTGTGTATGTACCATAGTTAATAAAGTATGAGCTTGAGGTAAAGTGCAGGGTTCTGGCCCTGCACTTCTGATTGGCTGTTAGGCGGCCAGATCGGATTGGTTAGTTCTGAGGAATCTGATTGGCCCTTAACAGAGGATTCTTATTGGTTAAATGAGTTAGCGTTCATAGCTCGCTATTGGACAATTCTTACAAGGGTTGCCTATATAAGGCAGAGTTCACTGTTGTTTTGAGAAGTCACTATGCTAATAAAGAGCTGAAAGTCACTATTCAGAGGCTGTCTCCAATTACTCCGACCCATGTCCAAGTACTTAACACAGTGCATTTTTCCTGGCTCCTCACTCCATGATTTCTGTCCTTATGGCTGGGTGATTGTCACACACTTGAATTCCACAGTACTAGTAATCTTCTAAAAACTCCTACCATATGGATACGTATTTGACCAATTCATGTATAATAGAACTTTTGTACCCTATTTATGTTTTCCTGGCTACTATTTTTGTTAAAGAATTACTTACTCGGTTGATCATTTTTCTAAGATTATTTTAGCATTAGGATATTATTATCAGACAAATCCACCCTATTCCACTTTGTCTCAAACCTAAAACTGATGCCGCTGGAAAATAGCACTCTCTCTAGCTCTTTCATTATATGATATTTCTCCATGTTTGTTCAGTGCTTACATGTTGGCCCATCCCCATAAAGACAATCTTTCCCAAATCCTCCAGTTAATGTTTAGAGACTGTTTGCTGAAAAGCTGAAGTCCCAATCGGACATTAAAAAGCATCCATGTCATACTGCGTCTTGGTGTTAACCTTTGTTTCTAAAGATTTTTTTTAAAAAAGATGTGAGACAGGAGATTCAGAACATTCTTGAGGATCATTGAAGGGTATAAAGTGACACAATGCAATCATTAACAACATAGCAAGCAGGATTTTTTTAAAAAAAAAGGGGGGGGGGAAACCTGCCTGTCCCTCGCTGTAGAATTTTTTTTTTAGAAGCACTAGAAAAATTACTTGTACCGGGTCAATAATGCTAACTCTATTTGTAATAGATCTGTATGTGAGTAAGTGTTCAATATTGCACTGGTCAGACCGCACCTGAAATTCTCTGACTCCAGTTTTGGTCATCACAGTGGAAGAATGCTGAAAAGCTAGAAAGGGTAGAAAGAGCAGTGAGGAGCTTGAAAAGATAGTGAGGAGCTTGAAGGCTAAATCCTATGATGGTTAAAAGAGCTGAGTTTAGCCTAAACAAGGCTAAACATGATACCAATCAACCCAATACTTGAAGAGTTGCCATGAGGAAGAGGTTGTGGATTTATTATTCATAGTGCCTGAAGAATCAACAGGTGGAAGCTTTATGGAGACCAAAATCTAAATAAAGATGAATGCCCTGACAGTGAACTCTATTAAGCAGTAGACCCATCTGCCTCTTGAAATTATGGAGTCCCATCACTGGAACTTTTCAAGCAAAGTTTGGACAGTCATTATGGGGACCAGTGTGCTTTTACTTGTTTATTAACTAAGCACAGTGCATCCTTAACTGGAACAGTGCATCCACCTAATTAATATCCCGGCCAATAGTCATAGGAGAATTAACTGTTCTGGAAAATATTGTACTCAGCCCCTTAGATCTGCCAAGTGACTCCTGGAACAGCATTTAACTATTTAGCCTTACATTCCGGCTAAAATGGATGGATGGATGATGATGATGAGCCTTGGAATTAGTGTTGACTTCTGGCAACCCCATGGACAAATCTCTACAGTTTTCTGGACAAAAGATTTTTAAAAGACAACTATCATTGTCTCCTTTCTACGGTTGAGAGAAACTGACTAATCTTAAGTTATCCAACTGGCTTTTGCTTAAGACAGGATAGAACCCAATTCTCAGAGTTTCTAGACTGATGCTTTAACCACTATACCAAACTGTCTATCATAGCTGAATAAATAGTTTTTATTTACTTACTTACTTAATGTTTGGGTCCCCATCTTACCCCAGGATAACTTTGCAATGTACTCTTTTGTAATTTACTTTTTGGTAATTTCCAATATGGATTGCTGCAATATATTATAAGTGAGACTGCCTTTAAAACAAATGAAGAAACTTCAGATAGTCCCAAAGAAGACAGTAAGAGATCTTACTGGAGCTGCCTGAGATATCATGGATAAATTCCTGTTGGAGCTGTTCAACAATGAATCAAACTGCACCAAGTTATTGGGTTCTTCTCCATTGGAGGTATCTAAATAAAGGCTGGGATGCAGTAAATACGTACAATGGACTGGAAGTTGACTTAAATTATTTCCAAGATTCTATATTTTAGGATCTCTCTATATTGCATGGTTACTTTGCCATCTGCATTGACTAACAGTCTACTTCTAGTCAAGTTCTGGTATTAGTCCATAAATCTCTAAACACCTATAGTATTCAAGGCTATAGTATTCAAAGAAGCACATCCACACATATTCATTGGCCAGGACCTTAAATTCCCACCAGATACTTCTATCCTATGAAGCAAAGCCAGTGGCTATTAGAGAAAGGGCCTTTTTGGCTGTAGTGCCCCAGCTCTGAAAAGCCACCCCCGTCCCTCAATTGTGCTTTGATGTTGGCTTTGATTACAGATATTTAAAGAGCCATTTTGAAGTTTTAGAACAATAATGCTTTGTTGCTATTTTATTGCTATTTGTATTCCTGCTTCTGATTTTTATCATATCAATTTGAACTTTTTGCTACCTTATATATTTTTCAGTTTTATTTTTCAGAATATGTTATTAACTGATTGTTTACCTCTCAAGAAAATCTTTTAAATTTTGTTTAAAGTGTAGTCACTCCAGACAGCTAAGCCTGGAAAGCTTCCATGCTCTGAGTAAATAAAAAGGGAATCCTATTCTTCCCCAAAATGTGCCAGCCGAAATAAACACAGCTGCTTTGGGGGTTGTGATTACAAGGGCTCAGTTCATACTGTTCTCTCCAATAACATGGTTCTCAATGGGAAGACGCTTTTCTGTGCTCCTCCTTGGTGGACATCCCTTAGCTTTGTGCCATGCTCTGTATATCTTCCTCTATCAGCCAGTAACAGTAGATTTTTGTTCCTTTGTTCCTGCAGGTGGCTTTGCTACGGGCCCATGCAGGGGAACATCTCTTACTGGGGGCAGCGAAACGCTCTATGGTGTTCAAAGACATCCTTCTGCTAGGTAAAGAGCTTCTCCCCTTAAAAGTTCAGTAGATTTTTCAATGTGGAGCATTTAAAAAACAACAACACATACGCTGGCATTTGTTGGGCTTCTTGTAGTGAAATCTTGTATGTTTACTTGGCAACATCCCACTTGCTAAAGGGGAATTATATCTAGCAAGCACGTATAGTAGTGTTTCCAACCTCAGTAATTTCCAAAGTTTATGAACTTCAACTCTCAGAATTCCTCAGCCATCTGGGAGTTGAAGTCCAATCTCTTGGTGTTGCTGAGCTTATGGGATTGTACTTTTCATCATCTATTTTCACTGATCTGTTTTAATGAGTTTAGAGACAGGCAATGATTTTAAGAGAGCAACATGTACACTTAGAGGTATTACTTTCTGTTCTTTTCTCCTGCTGTCACCTCTGACTTTACAGTTTCTGAACCAAGATATCAGCTTGTTTATAGAAGTGAAAGAAGCCTATCTCTGTGGTATTAATTCCTATTCTCCATTTTCTGTGTTTACAAACAAATGCCTAGACTCTCTTTCCAGTTTGACATTTATTTGTTTGAAACTGGACTTCTTCAATGGAAGAAGAGATCCAGATGTTGTTCTTTAAATTTTGATGCTTTTGAGTTTTCCTGGTATTTCTTCTAATGAGCAAGTGGATTGATTGAACAATTTATTTAGCTTGCTAATGTGCTACTAGGAGCTGTTTTATCAGAGGCACAGCATTTAAAAATTGTTTTGTGGTGGAATTAAGAAGTCGAAAAACGATTTTGTATGGGGAAAACCATTTATTGACAAGAAAAGTTGATCTGTAACAAATAATATAATACAAGCATCCTTAAGTTCTACAGGTAGTCCTTGACTCATGACCACAATTGAGCAAAATTTCCATGGCTCAGCAAGGTAGTTGTTGAGTTTTGCCCCATTTTACAGTCTTTTTTTGCCACATTGTTAAGACAATCACTACAGTTTTTAAGTGAATCATGCAGTTATTAAGCGAATCTAGCTTCCCCCATTGACTTCAATGGGAAGATTACAAATGGTGATCACATGACCCCAGGACAATACAATTGTGACAAATACATGCTAAGTGGCCAAGTGGCCAAATTTTGATCATGTGATTGTGGGGATGCTGCAACAGTCATAAGTGTGAAAAACGGCCAAAGTTGCTTTTTTATTGCCGTTGTAACTTTGAATGATCACTTAATGAATGGTTGTAAGTCAAAGATTACCTGTAGTTTACAATGATACTTGTATGTCAGCAAAATAATTCTACAAGGACAAAATATTTCTACCAGTTTAAACATTGAACTGAAACTGATTTTTAGGTGGAAAGAAAAAAAAAAGAACAACTGTTGTTATATTGATGGGTAGCAAATTATAGAATGTTCTGCATGCAAAGAATGAAGCAATTTTATTGAATGAGAATTTAAATAACCCCATTTTCCTGCAGGAAATGACCACATAATCCCCCGAAACTGCCCAGAATTGCTGGAAATCAGCCGCGTAGCTGTGCGAATTCTAGATGAGCTGGTGTTAACATTTCAAGAGCTGCAGATTGATGATAATGAATATGCTTGCCTGAAAGCCATTATCTTCTTTGATCCAGGTAGATGCTATTTTTGAGCAATTAGAAAAGAAATATAAAAATACTTCCTTTAAAATTGCAGTCTCATAGCATTACTGAGGAATTTATTGCTCCAGACCAAGTCCTTAATACTGTTGTGCTATTTCATTCAATAATACCCTTCTCCAGAGTCAAAGCGTCCCAAAGCTTCTCAAAGTGTAGTCCCGAGATCCTTTCAGAGGGTCCAGAAAGTGAAATAAAAGTTAAATGACTTTATTGTTGTGCCCAAAGTTGTTAAAGATGGCCATATGGAATAAATGCTTTAAATAAATCCATATTTTAAAAATTAAGTTTTAATCTCTAATACAATAAATATTGGTGAGGATAACCCACATAAACCAAAGCCCTTAGGGGAAGGGATCCTTAAATCATTTTTAAGAATATAAGAGTGCTAGGATCAAAATGTTTAAGAACTGCTGCTCTAGATCAGTCTGCCCTGATACCCACCAGGTTTGTTGAAGTTCAGCTCCTATAACTCTTTACACACAGCTTTGGTCAAACTGTTACAATGACTATTCTCAACTAAGGATAATTTGGGAAGTATTTTTCCAAATAGCAACTTGGGAGATGAGCAACAAAAATCTTATTGGTGGTCTTTGAATGAAGCATCTTAATTGTCCTAGCATCAGTTTCTGGCTTCACAGGAGATGGCTTTTCTTTAAGTTATTTCCTTTCAATATGGCATAGCACTGCTGCACTATGATGAGTAATAGTAAAAGTGAGAGTGAGAAGCAAACATTACAGTACAGATAGTTCTCATTTACCAACCACATTTGGAACCAGCAAGTCTGTCACTAAGCATTGCAGTTGTAAACGAAATGTCAAATGACAGTGGCCGACCTACAAGATCAGTTTGCCAGAGTTCTGGCTGCATTCATTAAGCAAATCATCAGAAGTCATTAAGCATGATATCATATGGCCATGACTTGTGAGTTGCTGTTGGCTTCCCCGCTGACTTTACTTGTCAGAAGCCGTTTGTGACAGGATGTTGTAACTTCATAAATTGCAGTGATGTGGATGCTATAGCAATAGCACTTAGATTTATATACTGCTTCAGTGTTTTACAGCCCTCTCTAAATGTTTTACAGAGTCAGCATATTTCCCCCAACAATTTTGGGTCCTCATTTTACCCACCTCAAAAGGATGAAAGGCTGAGTCAACCTTGAGCCTGGTGGGATTTGAACTGCCAAATTTCAGGCAGCTGACAATCAGCAGAAGTAGCCTGCAGTACTGCACTCTAACCACCGCAGCTCCTATGATGGCCACAGTTTCGAAGATTAGTGACAAGTCTCCTTTTTTAGCACCATCGTAGCTTTGAATGGTTGCTGAACCAGTGGTCAGAAAAAGAGACTATTTGAAAGGACAATGAATAGGCACTTCATTGCTGACTCCCCTGTCTATGATCAAGAGCAAATAATAAGCCTCAGAAACACTTTACATTAATCACACTAAACATTTGCATACTATTTCACTTTAATTGCCACCAGTCAGGTCTGTAAAAATGTGGGAGGAAATATAAAGAACACTGAATTGGCGCTTTGATGCCAGAAAGCTTTGTGTGAGGAAAAAAAGATCACAATTCTAAAAAAAAAAATCCATTGATGCAGTAATCCTGTCCAATAGCTTAATCCAAACCTAATCTATGTTGCATTGGTTTTATTCTGTCAGCCTCTGATAAATGAAATGAAAATGTCCACATGTAAAAGAAAAATGTTTCATGGCTGATGCCGGATTTATCCCTTCCCCAGCAGAGTTATATGACCAGGCTGTGACAGAAGGCCCAAAATAGTTTCTTCAATGTTGTGTTTGGTGGTGCTCTTTCGTAAACTGGAGTTGCTTGTGAAAGTTATTTCATAATGATAGTGCCCCTGTATTAATTTCCACCAGACTTTATACTGTACCTGTGAAGTCGAACACTTTGAGGCCTAATTCCCTCACTCCTCACAATTGTCCATGCCCAACAGGATCTGATGGCCATTGGAAACAAAGTCTGTAACAGGGTCAAGAGTTCCCCAGCATTTGTTTTATGTAATCTGGCTCATACAAATCATTTCCAAGGCAGAATATGAGAATAATGCACTCCCAGCCTTTTCAGTCTCCAGTTCAGCGGCAGAATGCATGAATGCAAATTCCAGACTCACACGCTTTCAACTGCAAATGTTTTAGGGAAATTCCTGCCTGAAACTTTGGATTGCTGCTTCCAATCAGGGTCAGCAATATTGGGCTACATGGATGAGTAACCTAAACTATTTAAGATATTAGCTAATAACTTTTAAAGAACAATGTTCCACAAGAAACTACCCCAGGTTTTTTTTTGAAACAGGGCTCCTCACTCTTCAATATCTGTCCTTGAAAATTGGCATAATATACTGTATAACATCTCATCTTTTATTCCAGATGCTAAAGGTCTAAGTGATCCTATCAAGATCAAACGAATGCGATATCAAGTTCAGGTCAGCCTGGAGGACTACATCAATGACCGGCAATATGACTCACGAGGACGCTTTGGGGAGCTGTTACTTCTCCTGCCCACCCTCCAAAGCATCACATGGCAGATGATTGAGCAAATCCAATTTGTTAAACTGTTTGGCATGGCCAAAATTGACAACCTGTTACAAGAGATGCTGCTTGGAGGTGAATATTGTCACAGAAACTTTCCTGAAATTAGGCATCAGGACTTTTGCCCCTAGAATGAAAGACAAGTGCTGAACCTCAATTCAGTTAACAGAAGAAAAATAAAATCGACAATTCACCTTGTTTGGGAGATGTCTATTGAGATTCTCAGTCATCCAGGTCATGATTGTCCCAAAGGTGTTTTTTCAAGAGGCAACTAGACTTTCTGGTTTTCTTCTGAAGACATTTCACTTCTTATCCAAGAAGATTCTTCAACTCTGAAGAACCTTCTTGGATGAGAAGCGAAATGTCTTCAAAGAAAAACCAGAAAATCCAGTTGCCTCTTTAAAAAGCACCTTTGGGACATCTTGTTTGAAAGTTTGATCTTCCTCTTGAAGCAAGATTTCTGCTAATCCTTTTTTTTTTTAATTTAGTGGCCATATTTTACAATTCAAGTAAAGTAAAGGGATTTTTTAAGAACACTTTTTCATGCTTCCAAAATTTCAGTGGCCTGTTTGAAAAAAAATGACACATTGAGAAATACTCAATTTGAGATTTTCTATCAGACAATGAATGTTTTGGCTTGCTCAGTTTCATTAATACAAGAAATCTGTGTCTGTAACTAAGCCGAGGACATGTTAGATCTGAGACCAAACTTTGCTCAACTAGCAGCTTCCAGATATATTGGTTTTATAGACTGTGTGAGAGTGTCAGATTTTTTACAGAAAAGAACTTGGTAAAATGAGTGTCTTCAGCCTCTACAAAGCAGCTGAAAAACAGCTAACAAGGGTATGACTTGAAGTGGACAAAGTGTGGGTCACAATCAGGGAGACTTGCACATCTCTTACTCCTTTCCAGATACCCAAAAACTGTAGCCCAACTTTCCATCAAATTCTAAATTGCCCAGGACATGCTGTAAACGTAAACTATTGCATATTTTTTCCACAAAGATATAATTGAGTAAAATGGGAAACAATAGTATTTGATTAGTTAGGATTAATTTTGATTCTTCCAAAATGCATCTCTGTGATTTGGGCTTCAACTGTTCATGCTTCCGCTATTAATCAATAGAACAATTTAAGTCTAGGCTGGAAAGTCAGGAGGTAAAACCTGATCTATTCCCTGTCCAAATGGTTATTGACACCAAGATCATTTCAAAGATTAGAATAGGATATAATTTTCTACACTGAATATTGTCCAATACTTAGATTCCTATTCATCATTTTAGGGTCATCAAGTGACACACCTCATGCTCACCATCATCCTCTGCATCCCCACCTTATCCAGGAGAATTTGGGAACAAATGTCATTGTGGCCAACACAATGCCTCCTCAGATCCATAATGGACAACTGTGTAAGTATTCACACTTTTAAAATCCTTCTGTCTGAGAATGCTATATTTGTTCCCAGCTACAGTAAACCAATTTAGCAGTTCGAAAGCATGTAAAAATGCAAGTAGAAAAATAGGGGCCACTTTGGTGGGAAGTGACAACGTTCTGTGCGCCTTCGGCATTTAGTCATGCTGGCCACATGACCACAGAGACGTCTTCAAACAGCACTGGCTCTTTGGCTTTGTAACAGAGATGAGCACTGTCCCCTAGAGCAGGAAATGATTAGCATGTATGTACGAGGGGAACCTTTACTTTTACCTTACAGTAAAGCTTTACTGTATACCTCCCAATTACATTTCATTTCTATAGACCAAAGCGAATGATAATTGTGGGAAATGAAGTCTAACATTTCTGAAAGACATCATCTGGAAGAAAACTACACTATCTACAGTAGTAGCAGCTCCTCATAAATACTAAAGAGCATCAGATGTATTGTTTTATTATTTATTTGAGGGCTATATGCTATTACTGTTTCCATAAGAAAAATACCCACAGACCTTCTTCCATTTCCTTATCATGTAAGGAGGCCATGGTAATTGTGCCCTTTTTCAGATCTTTTTTTATCCCTCCTTACATTTTTTTTACAAATAACTCAAAGTGGCAAACATATCTACTACTCCCTTTTCTTCTTAGTTTTCCCACAACAACCCACCCTGTGAAATTAATCGGGCTGGAAAAGAATGACTACCCCAAAATTAAGCCAGCTTTCATACCTAAGGTGGGACTAGAATTCAGTCTCCTGGTTTTTAGCCTGGTGCCTTAACCACCAGATCAAATTAGTTCCTTGACCAATTTGCTCTCTGTAACCAATAGGCCTACCATTTATGGCTCTATAGAGATTAAGGGAGCTGCAAGACTTGTTAAGAGAACTGACGCATTCTTGAATGCTTTGCTGATCAAAAGACCCCGAGGGTACTTTAATTCTGCCCACAGCTAAATCAGAGCCTTGCCAGAGATAAAATTAAAACTAAGTTGATCTGCTTTTATTTGTCAAAAATATTAAGTGTATAAAAATTTCAACAATGCTATATCTGCCTGATATATTTAATCTGCAGTTTCCATCTACTGTAGACTCGTGGCTGAAACACCAGCTTATTTTTGGGATTTTCTGCTTCTTGCAGTATCTTGGATGATGAACAATCCTGAAGAACCCAAAAGCTTGCACGCTTTTTCCTACAATTTTCATTGCAATAAAGATGTTTTCATATTAGGTACAATAAGTTAGATTTTTTCCCATGATTGGTACATTGCAGAATGTACCTCTGAATTAAGATATATAGCAAATGTCTGTAGGTAGTCCATGACTTATAACAACTCATTTAGTGACTATTTGAAGTTAGACAGTGAAAAAAGTGACTTATGGCTGGGTTTTTTTTTTTCATATTTATGACCATTGCAGCATCCCCATGGCCACCAGATCAAAATTCAGTTGATTGGCAACTGATTCATATTTATGATAGTTGCAGTGTCCCAGGGTCATGTTATCCCTGTCAGGGTTCAAGCAGTTACTCCAATTAAATCATGAGCCTCGAGCCACACTCCCAAAACTAAAGACGATTTATTTGAAGCTACCATTCTACATCCGGCACTAACCTGGGCGAAGCCAACTCTGAGATACATAATTTACTGTCACCCATGATTCTGCTTTCCCCCCCACCCCTCTGGGTGTATCATCCAACAAAAAACGTCCATAGCCAAGAGTCCTCAGCCATGCTCTCCAATTAGATTTTTTCACAGCAGAAGCTTCAGTCATCTAATCAGTCTTTGAAGAAAATATGAATGGAATATACTTTCGATTCCGCACTGTTGCCTGCTCTTTGAAACTCCCCGCTTCTTTCTGTTGTCAATTATAAAACATGTATACAAAATGTTTTGAGTTAACAATCCCTTTTTGTTATCTTCTGACAAATAAAATTAATGGGGAAGTCAGATTCATTTAACCACCATGTTACTTCACTTAACAACTATGGCAAGAAAGGTGATAAAATGAGACAAATTTCACTTAGCAACAGAAATTTGGGGCTTAATTGTGGTCATAAGTTGAGGACTACCTGTACATGAAAAATAATTGTGCCTTAATTACTTCTGTTCAGTGTAACAATGTGTTTTGTAACAAAGCTTTTCTTCCCGTAGCCACTCCTGAAACTCCCCAACCTTCTCCCCCAGCTGGCTCTGGAGCTGAACAATACAAGCTGCTTCCGGGGGCCATCGCAACTGTAGCCAAGCAGCCCAGTTCGATCCCTCAGCCCACCATCACAAAGCAGGAGGTCATCTAGCATCCAACCGAATGAGGAACCGATGACTCATAGACCGCTGTGTGGAGAAACAAACCTGCCCCATTCTCATCTCAATCACTCTAGTGGTTGAACAATTGATGGAGCTTTTCCAGGGCAAAAATGTGCTATTTTTTTTTTATTCGGAAATTACACCGGGGGGGGGGGGATGGATAAAAAGTGATCTTCACATATGCAGCTGTGACTGAATGCTGCAGAACTTACAGATTGGCCTCAATGGACGCTTTACCCTTTGCAAAAAGAACCAGATGTCAAACTGTGGATTTGTTGGTGGCTGGTCCAAAAATTGCACTGACTTGCCTGTTTTGCCACTGCCTTCTTTTCCCCCCTCTCCCTGTTTCTCTACAAATCTGCCTTTTTTTTTTTTTTTTTTAAAGGCAGCTGACTGGAAAAGATAGAAAAAAAACCAAATCTGACTGGAGCATCTCCAAACAGTCCTTTCTGTGACATTATGGGTTACACATTTCCAGAGTCTTGATCCTTACAGGAAGAAGACAAAGATGCGGAGACTCTGAACTTGTTGAAGCTGAAGCATACATACCATTTGTACTGCCTGCCAAAATACCTTGGGGGAAATACTACGAGTAAAATATAGACTCATATGCTTCCACTGGCTCTAGCAGTCTATAATGTTGAATGATGAAGATTTGCTCTCTTTAAGCACAATTGTTGCATATGCTACTGATATTTTGTCCATCTGGTAAATTAATAGCTTCTTTGGGGAAGCTCCCTCATGCTGAACAAAGTATGGCCTTGCTGCATCTAGTTAACATTCTTTCCGTCTAACAATGCACAGTACCTCTTAGCTTCTTTGTTGACTTCAGGATCTATCACTCAAGACCACTGCCTCTGCTTATGAAGATTTTGTGACTAACAGACATTGACAGACCATTCCTTTATGCCTTTGTTTAATGCCGCATTCCCCAACCTTTCCAGGTTGTCGGCCTGACACCGGGGGAGGGGGGAGGGAAAGAATGGTTTTACATGATGGGCAGGTGCGTACGTGCATGTCCACAGCTTCATTCGTGTGAGCAGTGAGTGCGCTCACATGAGTGGGAGTGCAAGCGCCAGTGCCCACCACTCAGGCAAATGGGGCTGTGAACTCCAGAGCCTGCTGCTCACGCAAGTAGAACTGCACATGAATAGAGGTGCATGTTTGCGTACCGCTGGCATGGCCTGGTTCCAAATGGGCCACAGTTCCAAAAGGGCTGTACCCTAAGGATTGGGAATCCCTGGTCTAATGGTTTTTGAGAGCACAAGATTTGTGCCATTTGCTAGCAGGGAAAAGAGGGAGAGCATGCCTCTGTGAAAGTGCTCTGCTGGATCCGGGACCCCCCTTTTTCTGCCCAAGAGAATCCTTTTCAGTTCTACTCAAGAAAAAAACTGGATCCAAATGGAATTTAATGATGATGGAAGGGGATTGGCAAGAAAGCTTCAGGGAACATCCTATCACATGAGCAAAGTTCCTTCCTATTTACAATGAAGGGACAATAATGAACCTGCACTTAATCTTAGCACTGCCAAACAGGTTGGACTCTAGATGGACCGACTGCACTTCTTTACCAGAATTTGCAGTTTACAGAAATGGTTCTGTAGCATGTCCTAAGGACATACTTGGATTGTTATGACATCCACCCAAAGTTTTCTTATAGCTGACAGCCTTCCACAGGGCGCAGACAGACATAGACCCTGG
This sequence comes from Hydrophis major, assembly GCA_033807585.1. Classification (NCBI taxonomy): domain Eukaryota; kingdom Metazoa; phylum Chordata; class Lepidosauria; order Squamata; family Elapidae; genus Hydrophis; species Hydrophis major. Next base: position 235,736,891 of record CM066330.1, on the reverse strand, counting down.
AATGATTCCTTCCTCAGTTATCATCATTTAACAAACCAGGATATGGCATTTAGGAGTTAAAGAAGCTGAAAAAGAAGTAAAGCCACTCAGATCTTAAGAGCCTCATGATTTGCTTCAGTTTATCTTAGGAGATCAGTAATCAAATTATTCTTTAGCCATTTCAGTTTCTTGTAAAATTGTAGGCTTAATTCACATGATAATTCTAAAGAAGCCATAAAGTAATTCCACTGTGTTTTCAGTGCTTACCTGGTAAAACTGGACTGGGGATGAATTCAGACTTACAGAATATTATTGTATAGTTTAAATAATATGCTACCCTTAGATCCGCCAACTGAAGCTTGATTTCAAACATACACACTTAGATTAAAAAAATCCTAAACCAAGGTGTTTTGAGTACCGGTATCAAACTGTGTTCAGGTTTTTTTTTAATACAAAACTATTCCAATCTATTTTATTAACTTGATTCTCTCCAGATTTATTGAAACTGCCAGAATTCCTAATCAGTCTTCTGGGAGTTGCCATCTAACATGTCTGGAGGGCTCCAAGTTGGGGAAGGCACACCAAAGTTCCATCGTTTTAGTAATGTAACAGGAGGGGGTTGTTTGGAAGGTTTTGTTTTGTGCCTTCAAGACAGTTTTGACTCCTGGTAACTCCCTGGACAAATTCCTGCAGTTTTCTGGGCAAGACTTTTTGGAAGTGGTTTGCCATTGCCTCCTTTGTAGGTTTGAGAGAGAGTGACAGGCCCAAGATCACTAAGGTGGGACCAGAAATACAATCTCCTGGTTTCTAACCTGATGCCTTAACCACTACACCAAATTGGCTTTGGATATTACTATTGTTCTATTTGAAGTTCCAAAATACTGCATATTCCCTTATTCTAAACACTACACTGGGATTAAGCAGATCCTGGCCACAACCTCATTGGTGTCGTATCATCCCATGTGAGTTGAGCAGCTCATTCCATGCTCTACTGATGTGCAGTGGTGTTTCTTCGTAAGGCTTCAGACTAATGGTGTATTGAATCAGCTTTCTCTTCCAATTAGTGTTAGCTACCTTGAGTTTGAATAGTATTTCCTAGCCCTGCTATCCTTAAAGCATCTAGATCCAGATCCTTCTGTGTGTAAAGTACAGTACATGCTCAGATATAAGGTGTTGCCAAAGGTAAACATCTTCTTGGACCTGGTGACTTCATGAACATATTCATCTATAGTAATTTTTTCCTGTTCCCCCACTAAAGCCTTACAGCCTCAATGTTGCTTGATGTGCGTTATTCAAACATCAATCAAGCCTACTCTGCTTAGCTTTTCAAGATCAGCTGAGGTCAACTAAGAGCTGCTAAGGGTAGACCTCCTACTTTAGTTCAACTGTATTATGGAAATTTGCTTAAAATTCTAATATGTTTTTTAAAGAAGTATATAACTCCTCAGAATTGTTGGGAAGACATTGGAAGAGGGCATGCAGAAGTAGTAACTACAGTTCTTGCTTTTCAAAAATAGAAGGATAATTTGGAGAAACACTTATTTATGATGAACACAAATATATTTTGTAGAGTCATCTCTTTGTCAGCATGTAAAGGATAGCCAAAGTAATCCCTGCTAAAAAGGGCTCAAGTCAGATTCTTACTGGAAATAAGCCAATTTACTGCTAATCTACCATCATTTTATAGGCTGCTGCTTAACATCTAGTCCTTTTATGACAGATTCAAAAGTAAACACCCTGCCAGTCCCTCATCATTGTCTAAGTATTGTAATGTTTGCCGAACACAAACCTGTTATGCTATGTAATTTATTATAATGATGGGCTAAATAATTTTTCTTTAAATTATTGTGTAAATAATATTGATTCCATGAAATCATAACATTTTATATGAACAATGTAAATTACAAGACTGCTTCTCCAACCGCAGCAATGTTTTATGTATCAAAGTTGGAGGAAGTTATTTTCGATGTAGATTTACTACATGTCATCTTCTAGGACTGTATGTTCATTTTCATTGACTACTGCCTTCCAATGGAAACAGCTGTATTTCTTTATTCGTGTTTTAAAAAAAATAAATACAAAAATCTTTTCTAACCATTCACAAACAGATGTTATTTCTAAGATGATGAAAGCAAATCAATTAATGTCAAATACAAGGATTTTAGTTCCTTTATATTTCTTTACCTTTAGTCAGTATAGCATAGTGGAATTATGGAGAAATAGGCTGGACTGACATATGTCAAGAGCACTTAATTTAGCCATGGGGTTCCAAACAAACCACAGTTGGCTAGAATGGTCAAATCAAAAACATTTTATGGGATTACAAAGTGAGTTGCTTAGCATGTATAAATGAAGCATAAACTTATGCAAAGATCATTTATGTAATTTGCATGTATACATATTCACGTTATTCAAGGCTGTAACATTTGAAATACGTAACCTATGCATTCAAAGATTATAGGTTAAAAGTCTCAAGGGGTATTCGTTACTTATAAGAAAAATATCACCAATGCTCCAAATAGTCAGGTAACAGATTTTGCATGTTCTTAAAGGTGTTTTTAATACTAATGCTGAAGCTTCATCATTCATTTGCTGTGTTGGAGAACAAGATCCAAGTGCTAGACCTGTCTCATCTAAAAAGGTTTATCTCTTTAATCACTCATAAAAGTGATTTTCTCATGGGCAGATTTATATAGTCAATTAAAAGTCATATGTGGAAATCTGAGATATCTTCGAAGATTTCTAACAGTCTATAAGTGGTATGTGCACTCAGTCACTTGTACCCTGGAAATCTCTGATCTGAATTACTGCAATGCATGCTACATGGGGCAGGGGTCCCCAACCACCGGGCCCCAGACCGGTACCGGTCCGTGGAACATTTTCTACCGGGCCGCCGGTTTGCTGGGCGCCGCCATCTTGTTTCGATGAGAAAGTGCTTCCGGGTGAGCTTTTCCGGTTGGAAAGCGGCGTTTGGGTCCTGAAGGAATCCTCGCGCCTTAGTTTCATCGAAGGGGGGGTGGCTTTGACCGAAACTAAGGTGCAATGATTCTTTCAGCACCCAAGGCAAGGCGAGCCGAGCGACCGTCCCGAAGCCCATCGACAAAGGTACAAAGGAGTAGTTGAAGGTGGTGGGGAGAAGCGGGGGATGGCTGGCTGGCCAGTCACTCGGCTCGCCTTGCCTTGTCATGCGTGCTGATGCCAGTCATGCGTGCTGGGCCGCGGATCATTTTGTGATGCCGGTAGCACGCTGTGGCACAAAAAAGGTTGGGGGACACTGACATGGGGTATCCTTGAAAAATATCCAGAAGCTACAACTGGTTCAGAATAAGCACACAATTCTGGAGGCCCCTAGACATGTAACACCACTGTTATACAAACTGCACTGATTACCAATCTGCTTTCAAATCTAATTCAAGCTGTTGGTTATCATCTTTAAAGCCCTTTATGGCATGGGTCCAGGATATCTAAGAAACTGTCTTGTCCTGATTGGAATGGCCTGTCTTGCTTGTTCTGGCAGAAGGGGCCCACTGCAGACCCCGTCAGCTAAGGAATTTCAGGTGGTAAGTTCTAGGAGAAGAACCTTTTCTGGGGTGGCCCCCTACCCTGTGGAAATCTTGTTGCCAGAGGTGAGAACTTCACACACCTTTCTGGTCCTCTAAAAGGGCCTTTAAGCCTCGCTTTGCCAGTTAGCATGGGGTCCAGTGGAAATGATTTAGGTGCAGCGGCAGAAAAGACACCTACTCCGTTTGAACCTTCGGATGTAAGACTACATTTGATTTTTGAAATTTAAATTCTTTTTCTATTTCTATTTTTATTACATTGTACGCTGCCTAGATTGATTTGGACAGCGAATTAAACAACATATAAAATAAATCAATAAAATAAAATGTGTAGGGCTAATTGCTTCAACCTGAGCTAGAGCCACTAAATTCCAGGTAACCCTTAGCACATGACCGCAACTGAGCCCAAACTTTAGGTTGCTAAGCAAGACAGTTGTTAAGTGAATTTTGCCCCGTTTTATGATTCTTCTTTCCACAGTTGTTAAATGAATCACTGCGGTTGTTAAGTTAGTAACATGGCTGTTAAGTGAATCTGACTTCCTCATTAACTTTACTTCTCAGAAGTTTACAAAAGATGATCACATAACCCCGGGAGACTGCGACTGCCATGAATATAAACCAGTTGCCAAGCATCTGAATTTTGATCACATGATCACAGGGATGCTGCAATGGTTATAAGCGTGAAAAATGGTCATAAGTCACATTTTTCAGTGCCTTTGTAATTTCAAATGGTCACTAAATGAATGCTTGTAAGTCGAGGACTGCCTCTATTAGCATTTACATTCTGTTGAAATTCAGCAGAAGTTATTTCTATAAAGTTCACTCCAGAGGTGGGATTCAGCCAATTCACACTGGTTCAGGCAAACCGGTTGTTAAATTACCCCCTCCCCCAGCAGCACAAGGGAAGGAGGCAGCCACTTTCCCTCTTTCTTCCCTCTGCTCCCCCCCCCATGCCAGTCGCTCCATTGCCCGTTTCTCCATTGCAGCACAGTGCAGAGCCCACAATCCACTTTGTTGGGGGGGGGAGTTAATTTAACAATCGGTTCGCCCAGGATCAGGTTGGCTATTGCGGAAGGCTCATCTCACATGTGCAGCGGAGCTGGAGGATGGGGATGGGCCACGCTTCCCATGACAGCCAACCTGACCCTGGGCAAAACGGTTTTTAAATGATTTGAATCCCACCAACTGGTTCACCCTAGCCCTAAACCCCAAATTACTCTGGATCCATATAGCCATCTAATACAGAGGCCTCCAGAAGTTTTGATGCATAATTCCCACAGTTTCTTGCCATTGGATATATTAGCTCAAACCATTGGGATCTGAAACCCAAAACTTCTCATCCCTGTCCCTGAGAATAACTTAATTGTTAAAACAATATTGTATTACGAATGATAGACTGAGAGTAATTATACTTTTCTCTAAGATCACTTTCTGAAGTAAATGTCTGAATTATAGATTCTTGAGTTCAGTTGCTCAATCACTCGACTGCTTGGGTGACAATTCTACTTCACATTTTGAATTATTTTTAATAACTATTTCCATCCTCCTACTTAAAGTATAGTGCTGAAAAATACTGGAAATAATTGTCTTGCCTCAGGGAATGGTTTATGTTCATTGATAGGGCTCCACAGATTTGGATTTGACTGATTTCATCCAAAAGTCTCCTGCAGATCACCTTTAATTCCCAGGAATAAAAATCGGATGTAATAATTTTCATTTGCAAAAGAATTCATCCTCATCAATCACAACTTAGCCTCTAAAAATGGTGACCAAATCTAAACAGGTTTTCTGCCATTCTAATTCTCTGTAGGTTAAATAAGTGACGCCAAAGGCAGGACCGAGCCACTAAAGCACAAAAGAAAGATAAAGTGAAAGTTAATTTGTTACTGGTTGTAAAAGTGAAGAAATAGCTTGAAGATTAGGAAAGACTGTAAACAACTCCTCCTACTCCACATTTACTGCCTCTGGTCACGAGACCTTTGTGTGTTGACCAGCATCTGTCACAGTCAGAGAAGAGGGACAAAGGAGGATATAGGTCTAGAAGGAAGAGGGCCCTTTCCACATTATGCTTTGGTATTAATACTACAGTGATGCTGCACCTGTAGGTTCTCATGCTATTGTCCTTGCTGAGCAGCTGAATTGATGTCCTTCTGGCAAAGTGGCTTCAGATTGCAGATTGCCTCACACGAAGCCTCAGAGTTGTGGGTAACCAATGCTTCTATGCTTTGATTTTCTGTGTGAAAACGGTGTTGCAATGCCAAGATGGAAGTAGCAGGAAGCTAATTTCATCTTTGCCTGATTGGCTGACTGGAGGAAGCGTTGGTGAGCTCCGATGAATGCTTCAAAGAGTAGCAGGAGGGACAACTATGGGTCATTGCAAGACAAAATCTAAGGGGCTGGGTAGCAGTGCCTGGATGTGCTATGGTGAATTTTCAAGCATGGTTCTATTATTTGGTTGCTTAGTAATAACAGGCCCTGAAAGACTGAGCAGTAAAGTTATTGTCATTTTTCAGGAACGAATGGAAAAAGAAAAAAATTTAGAGGTGAAAATGTTTCCCAACATCAAGATGTAGACTGTATTTTCTACCAAAAGATCAAATTCCTTTGTTTTCAATATGAGGATGAACAAATGAATTGTCAATCTAACCAGACAAGGCTGATGTGTGGCTGAAGCAGGTTGGGTAGGAAAAGTAAGGGGCAGAGAGAATGCAAGTGGTTGGCAAGAAATAAGAATTTCCTTGCTGTTTTGTCTCCAGCCATTACTAGCCTGCCCATTTGAATTATCCTCATGAAAACGTGGCCTTTGTCAGAAGAAAAATATATCATCCATAGTAGAAAGAATTAAGATAAATTCAATACATGAACAGTGAAACAGGGATGAAAAGTAAAAACAGAAAGGAATGAGGTAGCTTTGATTTCAAACATGAAGTAAGATGGAGAAATCAGATTGCGATTCTTTTAGTTAAGTCCCAATCTCCACAACTTAAAAACTATCTGTGTGGCTTTAGGGATAGAACCTAACCATATCATCCAGCCCAACCTGGCATCTTCTGATATAGCAAGTGGTAATACACAATCTGTTGAGGGAGGGGCAAGGAGTGCTGTCATGACTTTTTCCAATCAGGGAGGTATAATGTAAGAACAAGAGAGCCTTGGCATTCAGGTGAAGGGGCTGCCATAAAATGAGGCTTGGCTGGCTATAAAACTGGGCTGTGGACTCTAAGGGAGTTCTAAGAGGCTGAAATAGACCACTGATGTTTTTTTAAAAAGATGGCAGGACTTTTATGATATAAGAGACGAAAGAGAGGGAACCCTACTTTTCTTTTTCTCTCTTTATCTTTCCTGTAATGAATTAAGACACCTAGCTGGCCTAATCTATGATTTGCAGCAAAAATATGAAAGTACAAAAATAGTCTTTTAACTATTCTTCCTCATATGCTCTGCCTACTATTGACTTCTTAATGGTTTTCTTGTGTGTCGAATCACACTTGGCCAAATCTTCTCTTCTCTCTTCTTCTCATTTTTATCCCTTGTGGATAGATAGATGACCATCCATTGCAAAAGATTTCCTCATTTTCTGTTGTCTTTCCCTTCAGCTTCCAGACTGTTTCCCAAACAGTTCATGCAGCTGTTGAATTTGCAAACAGCTTTCCCAGATTCTAACATCAGCTTCTCACTCCAGTTTGAAAACAGGGGATTAAAAAGGAAAGTTATACTTCCTATTTTAAGTATATTATCCTGACTTGCTGCAACTAGTCCGCCCCCAAAGTCACTTGTTTCATAAATTTATTTTTCAACAAGAACACAATGATACATTTAATGTGTCACTTTGGTTCCTCGCATAATAATAAATCCTTCTCTTAAGACAGTTGGTTATTAGAAGAAAATTTTGTCTTTAGATTATAATTAGATGATAACATGATTAGGTCTTGAAATTGTGCAAAATCTCAACATATCCCTTCTTCTGAAAGAATTTCCTTCTAACTACAATAACAAGACTTTATTCTATAGCTTGTTAAATATAAAAACAAAACAAACAACCAGACCCTAGTCTATTGCTTTCTTTCCCCACTCAATCATGTCTGATTCTCAGAGACTGTGCAAGTCCCTGCAGTTTTCTTGGCAAGGTTTTTCAGAAGTGGTTTGCCACTGTGTCCTTCCTAGGACTGAGAGAAAGTAACTGGCCCAAGACTACCCAGCCTAAAGCAAGAATAGAATTCACAGTCTCCTGGCTTCTAGCCTGATGCTTTACCATTACACCGTGGGTGTCAAACTTGATCATGATGGTTTTTGCCTTTTCAGAGCCAGGGTGGGAGTGGCCTGTGCATGATGCATCCGGCCCGTGGGCTGCCAGTTTGACAGCCCTGCATTACACAAAACTTACTATTACTCATCACTTCTACCACTGCTCAAGTTCACTGCTGTTAACTTTACCTATAAGGAAAGGTAGAATGGGAAGAATGGGGTGACGGAGAATAAATCAGCTGTCGGAAAGCCAGTTGCAGGTGCAAACTGCAAGTAAAATCATACATTCTGAAGTGTATCTGACATCTCCATTATTTGCCAATTGAACAAAAGGAACCGCAATAGGACTTATTCCCACAGAATATAGGCTATTGTATAACACAAACTGTCTAACCAACTACACTTAGAGTGGTCTCCATATATGTTGAATTACAATGCTTATTCACAGATGTTCTGACTGGGAGTAATGTGAGCGTAAACTGATATAAATGGAAGGTTCAGGTTGGGGAAGGTTGGTATAATGAAAATTTTTCATGTTATTATTCCTTATGAATTCTTCAATTAGTGAAATGGCTTTCAAATTCCACCCCACCCATTTCATATAATCTTGGTTGGAAAACAGTCTTGGTGAACAAGTTTTATAGCCCCATATATATTATGCTGGAAAAAAAGCAGCTATTACTGCTATAAAAATCCACAGCATTTTCAAGGCCTTACGGTCATAAACCTGAGAGGAATCAGGGACAAGCTGAAGACGTGGCAATCCTGAGACAGCATTTTCCTGTGCCAGGCAGTGTTCAGTTCCTTCAAGGTTGAGCGCAATTCATTTCTATGTACTTCAATTTGTGATATCAAATGGAATCAGGTTCTGCTTGTAAGGTTTTGAGCTCCTGTCTAAATTCGGTTTTAGGCATGATGCTTGCAAAAGTAATTACTGCTATTGGAAAAGGAATCACACCCTAGGCCATTAAAATCTCAGCAAATCATTTTTGTTTTGGGTGTGCACAGGATAAACTATGCCCAGCACTTCTCACAGCTGTTTACAGATTTCAAATGGTTTGTTGTTCCCTTCTTCTTACACTGACATCCTGGGAACTGGAGAGTTGAGTGGCAAAGTAAAAGGACTAAAAAATCTGTCAACCGCCTCATCAGACTTTAATTTCCAAAATGCTTTGGGAGATGCTATTACAGAAATTACACAGAATCCCGAGTTGTTTGCAATAGTAACCATGGACTGATGGTGAAACGTGAGGCGAACCTTTCACTGATTGTGTTGGAATGATGAATAGCATGTGTGAATGTGCAAAGTGTGTAAAACCAGAGAAGGGAACTGGACATACTTGGCTGGTATCCTAAAAACCCAAATGCTCCTAATTGCAACAGTATGTTGCAAGTCCTATTTGAAATAGCAAAAAGCCGGCCTTTTCACCTTGAACTTAGATATTTTTTTCGTTTGGCACAGCTCCACCATGTGGTTAAATAACCACTTCTCCTGACTCCCTAATATCACAATGTTTCTTACTGGATTTCCACACCCAAAAGTTCTAGTGTAATCTTTTCCAGTAAGGACCTGGAATTTTTTTCTTTTTATGTTTTCTTCTCATTTGAGCAGAAATGTTTAAGTATTTTGGTAGAGTTAGAGAAAGAGGAAATTTGTGACATGGTGTTTTGCAGGTTAGTGTTTCCAACTAACTTTTAATTCAGCTTCCTTTTCACTATAAACTGCCTTGAGTGCTTAACCAAAAAAAGCAGCATATTTAATATTCAGAATATATTTTTCCTAAACTCTTTGAACAATTCTAACTGCTTCTCCATATGATTACAGTACAGTGAAATCCTATGTACAGGTAGTCTTTGACTTACAACTTAGTGACTCTTCAAAGTTACAATGGACCTACCTTGGGGTTATTTATAACCGATTTGAAGCTACGATGGTCAGGTGCTTGGCAACAGGGCCACATTTATAGGCATTTGCAACATCCCAGGGTCTCATGACTATAATTTACAATGGCTTTGCTGAAAGGCACTTACTTCTAGTTTTCAGCAAAACTGTGCTCAGAGCGAACCATTAGTTCACTTTACAATTGCCATGTTTACTTAAATGATTGCTGAAAAAAAGATCATAAAATCAGATAGCTCACAGGATCCATAGGTAGGCTCCATTATGGTTGTAAGTTGAGTACTACTGCGTGTGCCTTTAGCAGTACAGTTATGATAACCTTAGACATGGAACCAATCAAGATCTTGAATAGCCTTCCTTTACTAGGAACTATAACTGCCAGGACGCCAGCTTTTGGAGAAGAAAACAAATTCCACTAATTTTCCACTAATCTGGTTCGTATCTATAGGGATTCTAGTTTTGCTTCTGAAAATTAACATCTGTGTTAGTCTTTTGCATTCGCTAAGTTTGTCCGTTATCTTTATTGCTGGACTATTTGTTCAGCAGTGATTAAATATCTTCTGCAAGCTTTCTTTACTCCCTCAACTCTTTGAAGTAGTAGCTCTTGTGCAGCACTGTTCTACAAACTAACCACCTCATTTGGGCCATAAAAGTTTTAGTACTAACAATGTTAGAGAATTCAAAAAAAACATTAAGAAGAAAAGAAAAAGTTATCATGGTTTTGCCAAATGAATTCAGTAGAATCCAATCAATATATAGATAGTCCTCAATTTACAAACCCAATTGAATCTGGAATTAAGTCAGATCACCATGTGTTAAGCAGGTCACCATGTGACTATGCCTGAATTTACAATCTTTTTGGCAGCAGTTGTTAAGTGAATGCCACAGATGTTAAGCAAACCTGGTTTTTTTAATGGGTGTGGTTTTTCTTTTTTTGCAAAAAACTGGCAAAAAAACACCAAAAATTGTGGTCATAGGACCCTGGGATGCTGCAAAATAGTCATAAACATGAGTCAGTTATCAAGCATCGAAAATGCAAATGTAACTGTGAGTGTGTGCTTGTGTGTTTGTGTGTGTGTGTGTGTTCCCCTGTTGGAACTCCAAAACCAGGTTTTAAGTAGCTCTGGAGATTTTTGTGATATCTTGAAAAGTTGCTAAGCAATCAAGTTGTTAAATAACATGTAAACTATCCCCAATTTTTCACAAGTTGGAAGGGGCATTTAGGCCACTGACTCTAAACTCCTGCCCAGTGCAAGTATCTATATTAAAACTTCCTTGAGATGACTGCAAGCCCTCTACTTCGTTGCACTCACACTACTCTTCCTATTACAAAGTTTACTCTAACATTCAGTTAGAATCTACGTTTCTGCACTTACCTTCATTATCCTGTTGCATGCAAGAAAGAACGAGTTCTTATGGGACATTCTTTCTGATATTTGAAGAGTGGTGTCATATTTTCCCTCTGTAGGAATATCTATAAGGAATCAAAAAAGTGAAGAATGTGAGCATGAGCATGCAATCAAAGTCCTGGCCTATTAACCTACCTTGCTACAGATGCTCCGATCTGTCATTTTTTATTAAATATAAACATACCAAACTCATTCAATTGGTTTTCATAGGATTCAGTTCCAGTTTTTCTAAAACCTTATTAAGTTGTATTATCTGGGACTGGAGATAATATTTGAGATGGAGTCTGACTAATTCAGATTACCATACGGTCTATGGAGATTATCAGTCATCCAGGTCATGGTTGTCCCAAAGGACAGTTGCCTTTTTTCAAGAGACAACTGAACTTTCTGGTTTTTCTTTGAAGATGTTTCTCTTCTCATCTAAGAAACTTCCTCAGCTTGAGCAAGATCAACATTTGGATGCTTGGCAACTGTTTCATATTTATGATGGTTGCAGTGTCTTTGCGGAAGCCAGATTCACTTAACAGCCCTGTTACTAACTTTACAACTGCAGTGATTCACTTAACAACTATGGCAAGAGAAATCATAAAATGGAACAAAATTTGCTGAACTGTCTTGCTTAGCAATGGAAATTTTGGGCTCAATTGTAGTCATAATTCAGGGACTACTTGTAGTAATTGTAGCAATAAAAGTAAGTATTCCTCCTTCATAGATTTTTATTTTTGAAAAATGAACACCAAAATTTCTTTGTGCATACATACAGAGATATACTGCATGATTATACAATATATTAAAATCCTTCAAGCTAAACCATTAAATTCTTTCAGCGAATCCATCAAGACCAAGCATTGAAAACAACTTTCTGATAGTTGTACAGGTCAACAAGACCCCAAAGCTAATCTCTCAATTATCTTATATATCAGTGTTAAAACAATACATTATAAACTGTAACTGCATGTCACACACTGAACTATAAAAAACCACCTTAGGAGAAAATGCGATTAATCGGTTTGCAGTTCACATTGTGCTGTGTGAATACAGGCACTAATTCTTACAGGTCTCTTTCAATTCATACTTCGACAAAAGGGCACAATTAGCAACTGGCTTTTCAGTTGAACTGGTGGGAGTGGTTCCTCTTTCCTGTTGTTGTTATTATTATTATTATTATTATTATTATTATTATTATTATTATTATTATTATTATTATTATTATTATTATTATTATTATTTAGTGAGATTCACAGTATTTGGGGCTGGTTGATAGCTCAACAGTCTTGTTGTTGTTGTTGTTAAACTTTCGCCGCTCCAGCAAGAAGTTTGATTTCAAGAAGTTTCAATATGAGGTTTCTCTGCTCTTATTTTGCCTCTCCTAGCCACGGCGTTCTAAGGGTTGACATCGGGAACCAGAATTATAGTTTTAAAATTTAAATCTAGAGACTACAATCCTCGGTAAGAGGTGCTCCGCCCAGGAAACCCTACGCATGCGCTCTCTCGCTATCTCTCTCTCCCCCCCCCCTCCTCAACCGGAAAGAGCCTTGGTGAGGCTGACTGAGTGTTTCCAGGTTATGATCCAGTTCTCTTGGAAACAGTCTCTTCCGGTGAGTGGCGGGATTGGCGTTTTGGTGAGTGTCGGGCTTTGAGCGGCGCTTGTTAGTTTGGTTGGATGCGCAAGTGTGGTTGGTTCCTGCTGCGTCTGGGACAGCGGGATGGGTTTCGTCGTCCCCCGTCTGCTTCCTAGGAAGTAGGTGACTGACCGTCGAAGTATGAAATACATTGCAGCCGCGTCCTGGGAAGCTGTACTTAGCAGGCATCCTATTTTCAGTGGCGCTTAGTTTTGGATGCCGAAATCAACTGGTCAGAAATTAGCTAATGGGAGGGCAGGCTTTTTTTTTGGCTCTGTTTCTGGCAGCGTATGATTTTGGGGGGGCGGGGGGGGCGCTATTAGGCGTGGTTGCTTTCTTCCATTGTATTACAGCTGTGGAAGTGCCGAGAGATTCGCCTCGCCCAGTGACTGGCTAGGAGATTTTATTTTATTTATTATCATTTTCACCAACAGCCCAAGGGCGGTGAACATATTCAACACACCTTCTTTCTATTTTCCCCACAACAACAACAACAACAACAACAACAACAACAACCCTGTGAGATGGGTTGGGCTGAGAGAGAGAGTCAAAGCCCAAAATCATCTAGCTGGTTTCCACAACTAGGGCAGGGCTTGATTTCTCAATCTTCTGCTTTCTAGCCTAGGCCTTAAGCATTAGACTAAATTGACTCATCTGAAATGCCTTTTTAGAGAGGAGAAACATCACAAACATCTTTTCACATCACATGGACAAGCACAGTTTGGATTTGGTCAGCTTCGGAGATGGTGATAGGCATCTGTCATCAACAGTGTATAACCACCACCACCCCCCAAAAAAATTATATTTATCTACATAAATGAAACAGGTTTTTTGGCCTTAGCCAACTAAGTGATTTTTGAGAGAGACAGATACATCCATTTTAGAGCAAAGTGTTTACAAGATAGACTATGTGCAATTTACCTTTTTTCAAATCTGCCACCAGCCTTCAAATATCACCTTAGCAGAGTGTGGGTATTTTAAGAAACCCCAGGCTGTTAATGTCAGGGAAGATCACTGACAGGTGAAATTTCCAGAAGCTGTTAATGAAATATTTGGCTATTCCCCCCTCCCATTTCCCATGTGATTTGCAGATGTGTATCATATAAGTCAAAGTGTTGGAGAAGTGAGAGATTAACTTTTTGATTCTGTAAGATAAGCAGTTGAACTTCAAAATTCAGTTTAGAAATCCCTTTTGAAATTAAGCAGAGGGGCCTGAGGCAGGATTGTTACAGCAAAAAAACCAACAACCCACAAGAACAACAAAAGTAATAATCTCAGTGTAATCTAAACAACAGAATTAGAAACAGAGTTGCCACAGTGACCTGCTAACACTAAGTATCTCTTATGGATCACTTGAAAATGAACTCATGTACAGGGTTGTCAATATAAATTGTTTGTTTAGTGTAAGCCTTCCATTGTTTGGGATGATAAATTATCAGATCCCATCTCAAAAAAGAAATGTTTTAAGTACCAATCCAAATATTCTGAGGAGTTGAAAATTTAGGAGATAAATTTCCCCATGATCATGTGATCGTGTATATACCACTCTTTCCTATAAATGTATAGAATTATGTTTGCTGTTAAAAAATATTACTGGCAAATGAGAATTAACTTCTATTTGACACATTTAAATATATCCACATTAGCATAATAGTATACTATTATTATGTAGTATAAGTACTAATTATACATTTACAAATCTTTATTTGTAAAAGTTGGTGATCAGTTTGGTCATTTTTCTTTGTCTGCATTTTGTCACGCTTTCCCCCCCAGATATTTCTCTAACCAATGTCAGGAGATAGTGATGGCACCGTTAGAGGTCCCTCTGAGGGATCTCTTTCAGGAATTGAGATCCTGCCAGTTCAGAAAACATATGTGTGTACCCTGTCTGCTGAGCTTATTGCCAAAGCACGTGAAGAGCTGCAGGAAAAACCTGAGTGGCGGCTTCGAGACGTTCAAGCCCTCAGAGACATGGTGTGCAAAGATTATCCTAATCTGGGGACATGCCTAGACGACGCTTTCTTGCTTAGGTTCCTTAGAGCAAGGAAATTTGATTATGATCGGGCACTTCAGCTTCTCGTGAACTATCATTGCTGTAGGAGAAGTTGGCCTGAGGTTTTTACAAATCTGAAGCCATCTGCTGTAAAGACTGTCTTGGAATCTGGCATTGTCACTGTGCTTTCCCATTTAGATAATGAAGGACGCCATGTTGTCTGTATTCGCCCAGGTATGATTAACTTTTTAAGATGGATGAATCTTTTGTTTGCTTGCTTATTTATTTGATTTATATCCCAGCTTTATATTGTTTATTTATTTGATATCCTGTCTTTATTTTGTACGTGCCATTCCCTCCTCCCTATTTTCCCTACACCTTTGAATAAAGATATAAGCATATATTACTATACCTTCCAATTAACATAATTTTGTTTACTAGTGTTTAAGTAAGATAATTCTAAAAGCTTATTGTTCTGAAGATTATTTGTGTAATCTTTGTATTTGTATAGGACTGTAAGTCTCAGCATTCATTTTCTTATAGGTAATTCTTATTCTTAATTCAATTTGATCTTAGGAGTCCAACCATGAAAAGTTTGTCCGATATAACTATTTAATTATGTTTCCTAAAACAGCAGGCTTTTTCTGAAGTAAGAGATAATGTGAACTTAGAAAAAGATTTTTACAGGATTAATAATAATTGTTAAGGTTTGTAATGTAGTTTGGTTTTCTTTTAACTTCTAACTTCTTTCTCTGTCTTTTTAATCATAGACAAATGGACACCAAGTAATTACCCAATTACTGAAAACATTCGTGCCATATACTTGACATTAGAAAAACTCATTCAATCTGAGGAGACTCAAGTAAATGGAATTGTAATTCTTGCAGACTACAAAGGAATCAGTTTATCTAAGGCATCTCACTTTGGCCCCTTCATAGCGAAAAAAGTGATCGGCATTCTTCAGGTAAGATTTAAATTATTAGAGGAAAAATAATATAAATTACTGCTGCTTCTGAATCTCAGTGGTGCATATGTAGATACAATTTTTTTGCTTTTCCAAATCAGGTCTTTTGCTGGTGGTGGGAATCATGCAAAATATAAATGCTTTGGTTATTTTTTTTTTGCAAGGGAAATATTACAAAGTTAATATTTGTGTAATCTTCAGAACAATAAGCTTTTGGAATTATCTTATGGTTGATGTTGGGGGAAAAAACATTAGCTTCCCAATCCCTTTTTGATCCTCTGCCTGATATTGCCTGCGGCAGCAATGATGCCCTGACTTGCAGTTGGTCTTAGGATCAGGATCAGATTAGCATACTTTCCACACATCTGTTATTGCTATTCCTAATCCCTCACACACACCTCACCCCATCAAAAAGAAAAACATTGGTTGCCAAGTGAGAACAGGCAAACAAAAAATGGCTTTGGACGCACAGAGCCCATGACCGGATGGGAGAGAGTTGTTCTGCAGCAGTTGAAGCCTTCTAGTCACTAGCTTCTCTCAGAACCAGCGTTAGGCTGGCTCCCAGATGGATGTTGTATTGTAAGAAAAAGTCCTCCACAAAATGTAAAGCAGCCCATCTTGGAGCCAGTTAGAGAGAGCATGGATGATCCTAGTAGTGTGTTAATAATATTCTTGCAGTTATGAGTGTGGATTGGATATAGAACAGTGTCTAGGAAAAGTTCATACCCAGAACGTTTTTTTGTTCCACTTAGAACAGTACCCCTCTGTCAAGTCTTAGGCACATGGCGCTTCCAATTTACCAATAAATAGCACAGATATAATTCATGTTTATTGTAAGAGACAATCTCTGCTTAAATTGTGGGTGCTAAACTAGAGGCAGTCATCACATAGTAACCATAGTTGAGACCGGCAATTCTATTGGTAAGCAATGAGGTTATTAAGTGGGAAATCATTACTGCAACAGATTTCCATCCTCATTTCCCATTTGGCTGTTAAGTAAATCACTCTGGTCATTAAGCGAGACATCACACGACAGCAACTTGCAATGTTACTTCCACATTCTCCCATAACTCTGTTAGAAGCCAATTGTGAAGCACACAAATGGTGATTAGGTGACTGTGGGATATTGCCGTTGTCATAAATGCAAGAATTGATCACAGAGCTGCTTTTTAATAGTGTCTTAACTTTGGTTATTAAATGAGGCAGTTAGTAAGCAAGGGCTACCTATATGTGCTTTTCAATTGTACTCTACATGAAAAGAATTGGAATGCAAAATTCTGTTTTATGCATGCATGCTATGGACATTTTCTTCAGTGATACATTGTATTCTTTACAAGTTTTGTGATGGATTAATTGGTGCTCATTAATATAGACAACTAGTGAACAGTATGAACATATAAATCTTAAAAGCTTTGTCCTTGAACAGCAGTTTATAGAATCAGACAATGTTTTCAAATAATGCTGTATATCTCTCTAGCTACACACCCCACTTCTGCCAACCTAGGGTAATATTTCATGTTTTAGTTATCCATAAAATGTTGAGGCATAATAAATTCGGAAATATTTATGTTGACATGAGAAATGCCCTTCCTGTGGTGAGGAATACCTTATTTGTACAGGAAAGCTTTGTGCTAAAATCTTTTGTTATTCTTGAGAAACACACATTCTGCCGAGAATTTCTCTTTGAAACAAACAGTTTCTATCCCACTCAGAATTTAGAGCGGAAATGTGTACAGAGCAGTGGTTAAAATATTTTTTACATAAACCAAACAAGACTGAATGAGTTTGTTTTGAAAACTCATGCAATTATTTCTAAACACAAATCTTTATAAATGTTATTGCATTTCTTTCTTTTAGGATGGCTTTCCAATTAGAATAAAAGCTGTCAATATCATAAATGAACCTCGCATATTCAAAGGCATTTTTGCTATTCTCAAACCATTTCTAAAGGAAAAAATAGCAAATCGGGTAAGTACTCAATATAGTTGTGTGAAATATATAGTGTCTGTAGGGATATTAGGGTGGGCTCTAGGATATATGCATGGCTTATGGGCTTTCCACACCCATTAGCTTGTCCCTGGAGGGAAGAGAAAATTGGACTTAAAGAGGCAAGTCTGATCCAGCAAGGTAGTTGCTTTTGGAAAGCTGCAGTCTGTCTGCAAAGTGAATTTAATATAAATTCAAAATATTTATTTTGAATTCGTAAAACACATGTTTAAACATCATCTGGAAAAAAAGTCTTATTTATTCTATGCAGGTCTTAACTGCAGCTAATCAATAAGTCGATATTGGATTTAAATTGGATATTTGTTTACTTGAAGTTTGTAAATAAACCCAATATAATTCTCCACGGCAGTCAGAAAAGATCTATTATTTTTTCTCTTTTAATAGATTTCTGTAAGTATCATTTATACTGTATAGTGAAGTGGAGACTAATAAGTCTTCCTGGGAAAGCAATTAGGCACTAAAAGCAGTATATTCCTGTTAGAAACTGAGTTAGTTTATTTACCCTGTTTCTCCAACAATACGGCCTCCCCCAATAGGAAGTCTCAGCATGTTTTATAGTCATGAAATGAAATTAAGCCCCTCCCCCAAATTAAGGCTTATATTAAAACATGCAAAATGGGGGGGAATGGTGGGGGGGCTTGCTGTTAGGAAGTACTTTTGTTGCACACCCGGATATGGTGCTGCCTGCGTTGACACCGATATGAAGTACCCCACCAATGCCGAGGTCAACATCCAAGCTGTCGCCTCCCGCCTGCCCGAAGATGCAAGGGGGGGGGGGAAATTAAGTCACCCCCAAAAAGACGACCTAGCCATTTTTGCGGGGCTCAAAAAAAAAAAAGACCTGGCCTTATTATATGAGAAACACGGTATTACTGTTATTTGTATTAGACACAACTTTGAAGCTTATGTAATCATCGATGAAATAGAAGTCTCATTTTTTTCTATATATAACTGCTATGTAGTCATGTATTTATTACACAAGTTTGTGCGCCATCCATTTCTGAAGGCCTCAAGGCAGTTTACAAAAAACAAAAAAAATCAGCATTAAAAATGCTCCATTAGGTAATCCATACACCATTGTATACTAAGCAAGAATCAGGAGGTACAAACATTCTAAAAAGGAGATAATACATGTGAATATTAAGCTGCATCAATTTTTGGAAATGGTCTTCTGTAGAGCCTCTTGCTGTAGAGAGTAATACAAATCTGAACTGTTTTCCTTTTCATCCAAACAGTCATGATCTTGGTTATACGTGGAGTTCAGTGATTTGTCCAAATGAAGTTTATCCAACAGGACTTAAAACTGTTTGAGACAGTTTAAAGAAAAATAATCTTTAAAAGTTAATAAAGGTTGTGAAACTTTCACTTATATCCTGTGATTCTCAAGAATATAATCTAATCTCAAATGCTGCTGCCAATTAGACTTATAGTATGGAGAAATACCATGAACCATTGTCTAAGCTTAAAAGGGAAATTGTATCATTTTTTTCTAAAATACTATACATTTAATTTGAATTGGAACAGTGTTGAAATGATTCTTTTCTTCTCAGTTTTTCCTTCATGGGTCAGACCTGCGGTCTCTTCAACACAACCTTCCACCACAAATTCTCCCTGAAGAATATGGTGGCACAACAGGAAAACTTGATATCTCTACCTGGAATGAGCTACTGCTGGCGTCGGAGGATGACTTCAAGTATGATGTCTCACATTTGCCCCTCTCCAGTGACTGTTCACCACATGATCCATTAATGAATGAAGAGATTGATGAGAAGCAGCATGATGACTCTTTGCGAAGCTTCAAAACACAGCTCTATTCCTGCTATTAGTATAGCAGATAAAGCTTCCAAAAGGTCACCTTGCTGTTTACAAAGGGAATATTAATTCTCTCATGCTTCTACAACATATGAGTGTTGATGTTACTTTACTTTGGAACCAAAGCAAATCTAAGTGGAAGAGAGTTGTAAGAAAGTGAGATTCTGTGGCCCACTGGCAAATGGAAAAAAATTTTTTTGAGCAACCAGGAAGTTATTGTGGTAACTGATCCAAAGCAACTCAGATGCCACAAATGAACACAGCTAAAGAAAAGCTACTTGATAACAAGATCCTAAGCACAATTACTTGGAAGGAAGTTGTGGTAAAATTTGTGGGACTTGCTTCCAAATGAGCAGGTTTAGGTGCAAAGCACTATATTCTTTCTCAGGCTGAAGGGGACAAAAATGATGTACAAATTAAGAAATGTGGTAATATAATGCTAACTCTGCAGAGGAAGAAAGAAATGTGAGCTATATGATACAAGGATAATTGACTAGAAATTTTATCTGCCATAAAGTAATATAAAAGAGATCCAGTTCTTATTCTGTTGCCATCTATAAAGTTCAGCATTATTTACAAAAATGCAGCTTTGTATACTACAGGGAGTGTCACACTTTGAAAATGATTCTTGCAAAAATAGTTAGCTGTTGATGTTCCGTTGAAAGCACATGCTCATTTTTTTTCTGTTATAAAGAAAGCATCAATCTATGAGCCAATTTTATTCCCATACTTGAACTTGCATAAGACAGGACCAACTGAGAAGGCACATAATTTTGCATACCACTATAGCACTGTTGATTGGTACCTGCCTCATGAAGAGGTTGGGGAAAAACACAGACATGATAGCTGTAAAGTTTTGCCTAATAAGAAAAGAGGTAAACTTGTTTATTTTTGGGACAGAGAAGATTTGAAATGTTCTCTGCAAACCAAACAGGATATTTTACAAGCACAATATTCCATTTGTAAATTGTAGTTTCTCCTCATTCACTATGTTATTTTGTCAGTGGGACCTCAGTGCTGTTTTTGATATTGGCTTCATTTCCTAAGTCCAGTAGTCTCACCTTTAGGCTTAAATATACTGTATAGGAAAGGATTTAAAACCCTGATGTAGTTTTAGATCTTCTCTAGTGGTGGGTCATCTTTCAGAAGATAGCAGGTTTTTTCTCTGAATTACACAGTTGCAGGTCCTTTGAACCCATTCTTCGCATGCAAGGCTGGAACTATAACAGGCTGGAACTTTGTATTCACTGCTGCTCATAAGGTAGCAACTCATAGCACTTTTTAAATTGTTGGAACTAAAACGGAGGCTCTTGCCTAGTGCCAAGTAAGACCAGAAAGTTGGTGCTTACTGTAAAAATTATGTTTTTTGTAGATTGATCATGTTATTGCCAGTGCCAAAAGGTATTTTAGTTTTTCTAAATTAGGGCTTTGCTTCTCTTATTGCCAAAAAGTGAAGCAGTTTAGTTATGTGACTGTGCTTCAATTAGAGTTCTAAATATACAAACCCAGTATGGTATTATAGTTATCTAAACAAATGTGAAACTGGTTTCTACGCTGCTACCCATCTCTCTTGACTTGCTAGATTTATTTCCACATTGGTGGGGGTGTTTTCCCTACAGACACATAGGAAAAGTAGTTTAGATATAGAAGGCAAAGATGTACTTTTCTCCTTATGTATTCTTGTAGGAAAATGCTGGTCAAATTTAGATATGAGAAGTATATGTTAAAATGGATGTTCTTTTCCTTATTGGAAGTGATCTTTATGCAGAAAAATCAAAGCTGCCAGGTGTTGGCAGCTGAAATTGAAACATAAAGGAACTAGTTTGAATCACAAAATGTTTTATAAATCAGTGTAACATGTTAGGAAAAAGTTATAAGTATGGAAGCTTATAATTTCTAGGACACTATTCTAAAATACACTTTAACCAGTCTATTTTTTCTCCCTTAAATAAGAAGCCTAAGCAAATGACAATGAATGATGATGATGATGATATAAAACGTTAAAATGCTATGGTTGTTTTTTCCTAATGTTTTTTGTAACAAAGAGCTCTTACTTAAATAATAACCAAATACCAATTCAGCGTTTGCCTCCCTGGACTAATTTTATTGGTACAACACATCTCTTTGCCCAGATATATTGGAATAGTAGATTCTGTAAAATTTGTGGCTATTATTTACCTCTAAGCGTAGTCTAAATTGCCTTCCATGCTTTTATCTTGTTTATCTGTAGAATTGGTTTTAAAAGCAGTGCTGACAGAATTAAGACATTGATGTTGTGCCTATAGTTAAGCATACGAAATTAGTTAATATGCATATTGTCTGGCATCTTGGTCATAGGGATCTTTTTGTTAATATTAGTTCTTCTATAAACAAAATCCAAGCGGATGTGATGGAAGAATACTAAGCCTTAAGTAAAAGGCATTGGCAATTTGTTACAAATGTCAAATTGCCTTTGTTAATCTGTATCCGAAGTAGAAAAATGGTAATAATTTTTCCAGAGGGTAATTGAGGTGCTTTGTTTTCTATGGCTAAGTTTTGCAGTTTTGTTCATGGGTCTGTTTTATTCTCTGTACAGAATTAGAGTATATACCTTGAGAATTTATTTTTATACTGCACTTTATAAAACAGTCTGTCTGCATGAGTGGATCTTATTAATATTAAAATATTAATATATGAACATGCTGTTTCAATGAATGTTTGATGTCATTGAAGGGACTGTCCAGATCTATTAAAGTCTAATCTAGTGTACCTTTACAAGATAGTAAAGAAAAAAAGCATGCAACTGAATTAGATCTGAAATGAAAAATGCAATTTGTGAAGAGCTACTTGTTTTTCAAGCTGCCTCTTGCTTTCCTGCATGTTGAAGTTCTCAGAATGATGAGCACCAGCATAGGGGACTTCAACTAAGAGCAAGGAATCGGTTGAGCAGAGTTGTCTCTCTTTGCAATGTACAGACTATGTACCGTCACAGGCTAAAAAATAAGCAGGTACTTTAAGTGCTTATGCCAACTAAACTTTTATACTAGAATGTGAACATATGAATCAAGAGCCCCACGTGGAGATTCTTTGCCTAACTTCACAAGTAAGTTGTATGATGATTTGCTTTTAGACAGACCAACTTCACTGCTTGAGCTAAATGATAACCATATGCAGACCTGCTGAAACAACCAGGCAACAAAAATGGCACTAAAAATTTTGTTTTGATCAAACATATTTATAGTGCAAATAATGTCAAATTGAGTGGAATGATATATTAGTTTTAACAAGCATTTGCTTGTTAATTTGCTTGTTTCAAAAAGCAGGACTTGAATGTGTTTAAAGTAAAACATTAAAAGTTTAGCAATATGCTTAACAAAATTTCTTACAAAATTTGTTTTCTACAATGATCCCAAAAGTTGCCAATTATAGGCTTGGTATATTACATTAGCATGCTGTTCTGTTAAGAAAAACACTTTATCCATTATTCAAAGCTCCATCGGATTCATTTTTTTCTGAAATGGAATGTAAAGCAATGCAGCAAGGGTACTTATTTCGATACAGTGAAAAATCAAAACAACTTTAGAATATATTACTTTCCGTTCATATTTCTAGCAGTGTGTGTTTACACAAACTTTTTGTGAAATCCTTCAACAGCACAGCTGTAATAGATAACAGGAATGCTAGCTTTGAATTTAACACATCAATATATACAGCACTTAGATTCTGTATTAAGCATTACACAAGTTAGACTTCTTATTTGTCTGCGTGTTATAGGAATGATGCCTGGAGACTTAGGTCCACGAAGCAATACATAACTTTTGGATTTCAGCAGAGCAGAACGTCATATCTCCGTGCTTTTACAGAAGTTACCATTTAATTGAAGTCTCGATTGGTAAGGATCAGGGGAGCCACTAAAGTCCAGACATAAATAAGAAGACAAACCCAGCTTGAGGAGATCTTCACCCAGACAGCTGGCCATTTGCTTGTCAGTGTTTTAGTTTCAGCATCAGGACTGTAAAATTAATAAAAATTGTATATATCTCAATCAACTGGTAGAAAGTCTAATTCAACTCAATTATACAGCTTTTTGGTATGCTTGCTAGATATTTGGGGTTTATTACAGAAGAATTATTCAGAAATAATATTTACATCTTTCCCAGCATATATAGAGAGAAAATCCTACTCAATGTCACAAGATGAATCCTAACTTTAGCAAAAATTAAAATTAACATTAAATCTCTAATTTTAAAAAGATGTTCTTAATATTTAAACAATTCCATATTGGGTTAATAATCTACAGCAGTAAGATTTTTGGTTAAAGTTGCTGTCCAAAATATACTCACCTGTACCAATTAGTAAGAGTCATCATTATGTAGAGGGAAGCAAGAGTTAGCATGAAGTGGAAGAAGCTATAGCTATATTGGACACCATCCTTTTCATTGTCCGAAACCCGACGGACTTCTCCATCCTCTCCATCAACTGTATTTGGTGCATCATCCAGAATGACACTTTCACTGACAGATAACGTCAACTTGTTCACTTGGCTGTTATTAGAAGATCGGATGCTGCCAAAAAAAGGAGACTTCAGAAACCTAGCTTATAAAAAAAGGACACTTTTAACTAATTACAGTTGTCCAGCATTATTCAAATTCTATGAAAACTTCAGCTATGTAGTTAAAATAAATAATTATATGGCCCTTCTTAAGAAACCATTATTCTAACCCAGCAATCATTCAACCTGTCTCTAACATGGGGGAAGTTGTGAAAATAGTGGGGCCTGAATCAAAGTTCTGCAGATATCTGGATTTTTTCAGCCTGGTTTTAGGTCTGTCTGGGTACAAAATTAACACCACACTCACATTCTTGTGGGTGGCCTGTGGCAAGATTCGAGATGCAGAAATGCAACCTCATGCTCGTTTGATCTCTTGGCTCCCTAAAATCAACAATCATGGCATCGGTCATGACATTTTTCTATAACATTTTTATGGCTGAAAATGGCAGGTTCTGTTATAAACAGGGTTCTCCTTTCTTGGGAACAGTCTGATTGAATGTGAGGAGTGAGAAGTCAAGTCTTGGGCCTTCTGTTGTGACAGGATTGGATTCTCCTCTTTTATTTCATATCTACATTAAATTCCTGGAAGAATTCATATTGGATATAGATAACATATCAGATATAATCAGATATATAAAACACATTTCATCTGTAGCAGGCTCAGTAGGAGATGTGGTTCAGATTGTCCTAGTACCCACAGGCTCTACTGGATAGGGACAAAGGCTCAAACTTAATCCTTCATTCTGGAATCTTCTAGTAATATACCAATTTAGATCATGGTTCTTTGTTCAGAGATGGTCAATAATCGTCCTGATTTAGAGTTCAACCACAGATAAGCTGGGGCTAAGTAGGCTTTTGCACAGATGCAAACTGTGCACCAACCATGGCCATTGTTAAATCAGAAGACTACTCACAATCATTCTTGCCCTGCTTATTTCTCATTCAGCCTATTGCAATGTTGACTGCATTGAGACTGCCCTTCAGTATTCATATGTTGCAAATGGTTCACAATGCAGCAGTTGGATGGTTTAGGTACAAATCAGTTTACCTGTGTAGTACCATTATTTCAAGAGCTGCATCAGATGTCAACTCATTTCTACACCCACTTCAAAGCTGATTATAACATCTAATGCTCTTCCTGACTCAGGATGAGGTCTGTCTTTTGTCAGAGGTTGTCACTCATCCAATAAGCTGTAAGAAGTTGGATCCCCCTCAGGATCTCTGCCTTTATGGAATGACATAAGAACCTTGGGAGAAAGCTTCCTCAATTATTGCTCCTTCTTTGAAATAATATTCCCCAAAATTTGATTGTTCCCAATTATTTTGGTATTCCATGGATCATTAAGATCTGACTATTGGTTGATTAGAGGATTTTCCAGTTTTAAGGGTATTTTTTTCCTTTTTGTTGGATTGCTGTGATTGCTATTGTTAAGTTGCTTTGTGTCTTTTTTATTCTGAGTACTTAACAGAGTCACCTGTTGATTCTGAATAGGCATAAATAAAAAAACTGCTGTTAATGCTAATTAGGGCCAGATATCCAAGCTATTTCAGAAGGTAGATAATTGGAAACATTATGCAAGTTCTTCAGAGTTCATTAGAGCACTTTGACCAACTTGGGTATCCTCTAGTTGTATGGATTTCATTTCTTGAAATGCTTTATTTTTTTTTTGTAAAGCTCTCAAGACTGATTCAGCATGACTGTTGTTGAAAGGTCTAGAAGTCCCCACAACTAGAGGATGCCATGGGTACAAGAGTCTGATGCAGAATGAATATAGACCATTGGTTTAAGCTTACAAAAACAACAAGGATCTTTTTCACATCAAGATCAACAATGGTCAAATTTGAGCTAAAACAATTTGAGTTTTAAAAACTAGTATTTAGTTAATTAACTCAAAAGAGTAATCAGTACTGATCTTACTACAATTAGAAGACACTGTAAAGTACTTTTAATCAAGCTATTGACACTACTTCAATCAAAGCTAATTTCCCTTGATATAAAGAGAGAGAAAAAGCTGTTCCATACATCCAAATTTGATATAATAGATCACGTTAGAATAGCTTGTAATTCAGAAAACAAAAAACTTGTATCTTACCTGGAATACAGGAGACAAACTACAAAGATAAGAAGCCCAACAATGCTCTGTGCATCCCACCACTGAGGTGATTTTTGTGGTATAGGAGTAGGAATAACAGTTGCATTCAATGGGATGGAAGTAGGTGCAGATATTTGGCTGATGATGTTCAGAAGGCTTGGGTTACACTGGCGGTCTAAAAAGAAATATTTTAAAGAGAAAACATATATATATATATATATATATATATATATATATATATATATATATATATATATATATATATATATATACACACACACAAACACACACATTCTAAGAATTATTGAAGAGCTGTTGGCGAATAACCTGAAGTCTCTCTAAAATGAAGTGTTCGCAAGATGTTTCTTAAGAAATTCACGTGTATCTAGAGAAAACAATTGAAATGTATAGGATAATGGTTTTGTTTCTTTCATACTGTTTGCATTGAAAGTAGCTTACCAGGCTCGTTAGACATGGCTGACCAAGTGAGGTACATGGTGTAGAGAGTAATCACAGAAGACTGGAGAAGACCAGAATGAGGTTGATACTCCTATTTGAGACAAGTAATTTTTAATAATGTAAATTATTTTATGATCGGAATCATGAAAGTTTAAGATTAAAAGCTATAGCTAAAAATGCTTCCTTTCTGCTCCAGTATCGTAAGTCTTGACTTATGACCATAATTGAGCCTGGAATTATGGTTGTAAGTCAGGCAACATGTGAACAGACCTGATTCTACAGCATTTTTTGTGATGGTTGTTAAGATGGTCCATTTTACCCAATGGGCATTTTTTATCAATAATTGGAAGTGAATATCAGAAAACACCAAAAAATATTGAAAACTGTGACTGCAAGATGCTACATATAGCCACAAATGTGAGCTCCCTGCCAAATGCCCAAAATGAGATCACAGGACTGCAGGATGTATGCAGCCATTATAACTTTGAAATTGGGTCGTAAGAACCTTTTTGTGGTCTAAATGACTAGTCATAAGTTAAGAACTACTTATATTCAACATGGTCAGAGGCATAAAATTATCTGGGGCACAACTGTCCACATCTTGTTTTTTGCAGCCTCTAGAACATTCATCAACCACAGAACCAAACCATCAGCAACTCATAATGTAATTTTCACCATTCTGAAGAGGGAAACTGTTGTACATGTCCACAAATACATTTAGTACTTTAAAAAAAGAACTAACCTGACATCTTTCTCAAAACTCAAAATTGTGTGTCTGGCTTATATCGGCATATCACTCCAACCTTTCCACTATCCCCAAAGTTAAATCTAGTCCTTACATCAAAAGGCTATTCAAACAGGACAAAAAGAATTTATGTTCTGTATTCACTGATTTATTCTTAGAAGCATTTTCAAAATATATAATCCACCAATATAACACCTAAAGAAAAATAAATCAACTAAGTTTGTTCACTTAAAAGCACTGCTTCATCATCATACCTGGACTTTGGGAAGGATTGATGTGATCGATACAGCAATGCATGCAATCATATTAAAGCTGATGAACAACTTGTTCTCAATACAGCCTTCTGGTTTTGTGTAGAAGACATAGAAGAGTACAATGGCAATGAATGACAGAATGTAGTTCAAGCTGGTGCAGGACAGGAGAGCTGAAGAAAACAAGCAGATCCCTGTTAGAAGTACTCAAGTATCAAAATGGTCCAATAATATTGTTTAAAGATGCAATTCATTTGTGAAAAAAACTGTTGTCACGTAGGAAGATCTAAGTTTTCTCCACAGAGAGCATCATTTTATCCTATTAAGTGTGCAAAATGCTACGATCTAAAAATGGGTGTCAAACTCGATTTCACTGAGGGCCGCATCAGGGTTGCCTAATTTGTGGGTGTTGCTTGGTGGTCATGTGACTGGCTGGGCATGGCTTGTATGTAAATATTAGAAATATTGATGTAAATATTGATTTTTTTTATAAAAAAGAGTATATACCCAAAATCAGGCAAAGCAGGGAAGAGATTGAGTTGCGCACAGAATCACAGATTCATTCAGAGATCTATCTTTCTGCCATCAGCTTCCTGAGTCTGCACTGAATAGAAACTTCAGTACTAAGATTTTATCTTGTTTATCTGTAGAATTGCTTAAAAGCAGAGCCAAAAATCTAAAGATTAGCTAGAAAGCAAGAAATCCAATGATTTCCTGCTTTCTAGCTTATCTAAATCTCCCGGCACAGCAGAACACTGATGGCCTGGGGGTGGGGTGGGAGGAAAGCAACTTAGCAGGCAAGTTTGCTAGGTAAGGAGTGAGTTGGCGGGGAGGGTTCCCACGGGCCATGTGGGTGGTGCAGCCTTGTGTTCCTTCGCAGCCTGGATTAATTGCTTTGGGGGGCTGCTCTGGGGGTGACATTTCTCTGTGGACCACTAGTGGGTCGTGGCCCACTGGTTGACGACCACTGCTATAAAGAAGGTTTGGTTTTTCAAACCTGGCCTCTTTTTAAGACTTTCAACTCCTTTCAACTCAGCATGCTGAGAATTCTGAATGTCGAAATCTACACGTCTTAAAGTTGCCAAGTTTCAAAAACATTAATAGGTGGCTCTAAATACAGCCAATAAATTGCCCAAGCAAAGAGAAACCCAAAGCAGCATGCATTAAAGCTGCTGTTTCATTTTGTTATTCATCAGCCAAATGAATCTTACCAGCATACCAGCACCTGGAATTTCCCTCTTCCATCCGTTCAATCCAGGACTCATTCCAGGAATGAGCAAAATCCACAAGCAGCACCAGCTGGATGAGAATGAAGAGGAAGGCACCCCCAGTTCCAAAAACAAATAACACTAGAAAGAAAGAAAGATACCATCATGACAGCATCTGGGTAAATGGAGCCAGAGAATAATTGTCTTCCATGTGATGTACTGAACAGGGACGTGAATGATGGGGCTATAACCCAAATAGGGGAAGACAGAAAGCTGATCAATAATTATCTCCATTCATATACGGTATGCACTTTAATTTGTATGCCTTTTAAAACTCATAAAGCTATTTCAGGCGCTATGAAGATGACACAAAAGGTCTTTCTGGTTGGTGCTACGCCAAGGAATTTACTGATCAGGTAAGAATCCATTTAAAACAATTACGAGCAATTTTTTAAAAAAGAAATCCAGGTGCATGCGGCACAAGAGTGCTTTTTTTAATTGATATATTTTTTAATTATTTACAACTGTAAGTGCACAACACAGTGCAACCGTTTTGGCATTACATCTGCCATACATGCAAAAATATTACTAGACCATTAGCATTCATATTATTGATACAATATTTACTTTTTAATTCTCTTCATCCTGGTTATTTTTGTTCCAACCTTCCCTTCTTTTTTGCAACCACTGATAAAACTTATTCCATATTTCATAATAAATTGATTACCCCCTTATTTTTCAATTCTAAGGTTAGCCGTATCGGATTCTGCACAAGCCATTGTTTTCCTTACTATCTCTTTCTGGTGGTATGATTCCATTCTTCCAATATAGTGCAGGAGGTTCTTTGAACTGCAATTAAGGATAAGCCATCCTACTTGAGAATGATCAGAGCTGAATTCTAATGTGGATTTGAAGATAAATGGGAGACCCCACTGTAATGCAGTGACTAAGTTGCTGTCCTGGAAACCAAGAAGCATGAATTCTTGTTCTCTCTTAGACTGGCTTGGTGACTTTGGGCCATAGTCACTCTTTGTCATCCCTCTCCGCCAAGTTATTGTTGAGTTATAAAATAGGACATGGGAACATTAAGCATGTATTCCTTGAGTAAATAAAAAATAAAGACAGGATAAAGACCTAATACATTTGAAGAAAACCTAGAATGGCAAATTGGGAACGGTTATACATACT
The DNA here is from genome assembly GCA_033807585.1 of Hydrophis major. Classification (NCBI taxonomy): domain Eukaryota; kingdom Metazoa; phylum Chordata; class Lepidosauria; order Squamata; family Elapidae; genus Hydrophis; species Hydrophis major. Next base: position 235,706,925 of record CM066330.1, on the reverse strand, counting down.
GCAGAGGACATATTTGCATAGTAGTTGCACTTCTATTATATCTCTTAGAGTGATAACATACTACTGGAGTAGTAATCCTAAAGTCTGATCATCTTACAAAGAGAAAGAGAATTATACCTTGCTCATGTCACTCCCTTTCCCTCGTGATCATTCTGGAAGCCAAGTTTTATAGCCTGTTTGGAGTTTGTCTCCCCTGTGCAACATTTACTTTTGCTTTCTTGGGTAGATTAACATGAAAAAATGTTAAGAAACAGAGGGTGCCCATGTATATGAAAGCAAAGAAGTGGTTTTCTATTAGATGTCTCTCTTCTGTGAAGCCATTGATTGTAATAACTTGACGAAGCATTGAGTAGCAACCACTATGTAGCACACATTCATCCAAATCCCCCTCTAGTAATTCTTCCTTGGACTATCAAATGGCTATGTCTATATAAGCATTTCATTCGCTGGATATTATTTGACATTTTTAAAAAATAATTTGTACTGACTACCATTAGAGTTCAATAAATGATGACATTTCCTGATCCATTCACACTTGCCTCTTGTGAAAGTCCCTTCTGGAATATAAAATGCCCCAACCATGATTCCAACAATTGCAGCTATTTTGAAGAACCAAAATCTATGAAAAATAAAGACAACATTTGAGAATTATTTCTCTGCCTATATTAAGCTAACAGAAGTAAATATTTCTAATGGGATGCATCTGGTTACAGGAATAAGTTTCACTGGTGATTTTTAATTGAAAGACCACATTAAGAGGCAGTTTTAGTATCTATGCCCTGACACAATGAGTCGAAGTTTGGAAGTTGGGTATTCATACCATTATAATCCCTAGGACAAGCAATTTACTAAACGTACAACAATCACACTACCAATATAGCCAAGAATAAGGGACTGTTATTTGCAATATGTCGCGATTACCAGGTTACCTTCTCCTGTTAAATTTATATCTGAAAATATATAAACCGAAATTAATCATTATCCCATTTCATTTCATGGATATGTATTTATTCAACTTCCCTACTTGGAACAATGAATGTTTCCTACTTTGACATTTGAGTTAACCCCATCCAGTTTTGGAAATTGATCATTTCAGGCTGTGGGCAAAATAAATAAGGGATTAGTCCCTGTTTTCCATCTAACTCACCCATTGTGTATGGCAGCCCGTGGGTCTTTACTCGATTTCACTTGTATCATAAATAAGGCAAAAAGGCAGAAAAACACAGCCATAGCAAAACTGATGCGATAGACAGCTCTATATCCAACCAAAGCTTCACAATCAAAGCCATCACAAAAACCAGGCACCTGAAAGAGAACAATAAGTTATGCAAGTAGATTATACAATATTCATTTTCCTCAAATCTTATTCTTACAGATTATGACTATGGTTGAAAATCCATGGTTTATAAGTTGTTATTCTGTACAACTCCAGGTTAAGACATGTTATCAAGCTGACCATCTATAGGTAATCCTCATTTTACAAGTGGTCATTTAGTGACAGTCTGAAGTTACAACAGGCCTACAAAAACTACTTACAATTCAATGTTGAAGATACAACACTGTACACATCCTCAACTGATCACATGATCATATTTGAAGCACTTAGCAACTGGTTGCCTTTATGGCCATTGACTTGTGAAGACTCTGTAATTATTTACAATTCCAAGGAGAAAAAATATTTGACTGGCTGCAGATTCCAATTCAAGACTTAATGCTGGTACAGACCAAGTCAACTCAGTTTGCTCATGTCTAGGGCTCAATGTTTAATAGACTTCCTAATTTGGTCATAACTTATTGAGAGCAGAATAATCTGAGTTAAGTTCCAGTTTTTTTGAAAGCATTCAGGTCTAATACAATATTATTAGATATTGTTAGGAGGGAAAATTTACCTTTAACAAAGTGTGTGTGTGTGTGAGAGAGAGAGAGGGAGAGAGGGAGGGAGGGAGATTGTAGGATCATGAAGAGATGAAGGTTCTCTTTCCTGTTGCCAAAATGCAAGAGATGCTTGTTGAATAAGGTTTTTTGACTGTAATACTTGAGAAATACAGAGCCCATTCCTCTCTGTCATTTCAGAAATATATATTCCACAAAATTCTAAGAAAAATTAAAAATAAATGTTTGCTTGCTTGCTCCAGATTTTGAAACCAGGGTGCCCAAGAAACAGAAAAATGTGGCAAAATTTCTACCAAGTTCTGAACCTTAAACTTGAAATGCTGATCTTTCAAATCAGTTTGGACTGGAGTCTTACTGCACCTAATAAAATCTTATTATTAAGAACTCAACAGAAATTCCACTGTTTTTTTCTTTCAGCTTTCAGTGTGCCTCTATGTTAAGTGGAGGAAATCAGTGCCCAGTGATGTATATTATAAGCAAGGTTTTAAAATATCAGTACCTCTTTGAGATGTTTCTCCATTCCTGGTGCCAGCATGATGCATGCAACAAGAGTACTAAGAAGCAGCAGGAAAGCATAAATAAGCCGAGTAACTGTAGAATTCTTGCTGTTAGGACAACAACCACATAGCAAACATGATGCACCACTACAAAGACATGGAATCTATAAAAAAGAGGAATAAATGAGAATATATAAGTATTAGCGGTGCTATAATCCTTTCAAAGACACTTATTTATAATGGTCTTAAGTGTAGCCACTACCCTATTGGCCACATGTAACCAGGGCACACACCATGTGAAATGCATTGTAACAGTGAATGCCAAATTAGATAGGCCAATTTAGAAACGTCTTATGATTAGGAGGGAACTAATTTCTAGCATATGAGCAATCCAATACAAGTTTAACGCTTGTATTAACATGAATAGCCCATCTGGAAACCCTAAAGAACAATGGCAAAGTTGTTGCAAGAAAGTTGTAGAAGTGAAGCCAAATGAATAAACATGCAACTTCTCTGCAGGTAGCCACCTTAATGAAGGGTTAAATATTTATCTTAACTGAAGCCTTCAATTAAACTTATTTCTGGCAATATATTTTTACTTTCTCATGACATAGTATATTTAGGGTTAGTGTTCTTTACAGCAGGAGTCCCCAACCCTTGGTTCATGGACTAGCGTCTGTCTGCAACATGCCAACAACTGGTTCACGCAAATAAGTGAAGCCCTATCCATGGGATGCAGGCAGCACTTGAAACAATGCCCTCTCTGGTCTATGGAAAAACTTCTCTCCACGGAACCAGTCCCTGGTGCCCAAAAGGTTGGGAGCCACTGCTCTATAGGGGTCAACTCTAGTCAGCCCTAGTGAACTGCTGCAATGTAAAACGTAATAGAAATGCAGTTCTTTGTTAATGTGTGTATTGCACATGCTCCATATCTTAATTCACACCTACAATTTGTCTGCTCATACTAACTAGAACATTGTTGAGCACGCTACCTAACCTGTATCAACTCTGGGAAATAACCAACTCCATATTATTAAAATGCCAACCAAATTAAGAGAGCAAGGTAAAGAAAACTATTATTATACCGAAAAGATGAAGATTAATAGAATAGAAAAACTTTAATTTTCCAATGGTTGTATGGAATGGATGGAACTACTATGTAAATTAGTGTGGCATTGGATGTTTTTGAAAGTTTAGCAATTCATAACATACAGTACTATATTTAATTGTAGGGAATATATATACCAGCCAACTAACATAGCCCTTTGTATTTTGAATAAGTCTTCGTTCTGCTCAAACTGAAAGCAACCCAGAGGCACTCTAGTGGAAGCTTTTACCATCCCGATTCCCAAGCATTTTAATGTTTTGATCTCTCTGAAGAACAGAAATATGAAAGCAGCCTTTGTTCACTTTGCAATCTATGCTTTCTTTAAAGAGTTATTCCCTTTTGTCAGCCTCCATTGTAAACTTCTTTGTTCTAAATGCCTGCCAAACCAATGGAAATGAATAAGATGTACTATCTCTCTCCTCTATAGCCTGCAAGATTCCAAACTATTTTTAAGGAGTAAGGATGACCTTCTAAACCTGTGTAGAATAATTCACTGGGTTTAAAGAAAGAAGGGTAAGTTAAAGGGCTGGGAACACTGCCATGGCTCCAGTAACCCCGACGGTTTGGTTATTATGTGGACATGCCATTAACCACACTCAAAAGGTTATGACTCAGCAGCCATTTCCTGGCTGAGACGTAAATATCGTTCTTAAGAGATTAAATCACAAGCCACAGGAAACGGAGGGAAGGAAATGAAAGTAAACCTGAACAAAACGGCCTGAACAAAATCAAAACAAAATCCAACATTTACTACCTCACGGGAGTTATGTTTACATGAAATAACCAAGCATGTACTTTTTTCACAACTTGGTGGGGCTTTTACCTATTGCCCCTTCTCTGGTTCAGCGGGTTTCAACTATTTAATGAAGTAATTTCAATCGTTTGATCGGATGCCTTGGGCTTTTTACAGTTCTTGGAAGAATTAATGTTTATTTCAATAGACACGAGGCTCACTCCCAGGTTCAGGATTACAGCCTATCCAACCTCTTGGAGGTCTCGCCTGTCGCTAGGCGGATACCTCAAATGAGGAACAGAAGACCCCGCCCCCTTGTTTATCTAGCCTGCTTTAGACACATACTCCACATCTGGAGTAATGCTCTTGTCCGATTTTCCATAAGAAACCACGGCAGGCTTTGCTCCCTTATAAGATACAAAGCTAGGGATGTTGGTCTTTCATTTCCCCACCCCGGTTGCTGGAATTCGGGTCCTCGCTCGCGCGATCCACCCCACTTCGCCTGGGATCCATCTCAGTCCGATCGGCCCTCTGATCCCGTCCCATCCTCCCCGGACTCACCCAACTGGCCAAAGAGCAGACCCCGAGCACTGCCCCCATGGTGATAACGATACCCCCGCGCAGCTACTTCCGACTCTCTGGAACCTCGGGGACCCAGCGCCACAGAAGGCGCTGCTAGCCTAGTCGACACCCCGTCGGTACGTGCTGATTGGCCGCGCGTACGCTGCTCCCCAAGCCTGTCGGGGAGGGGCGGAGAATGAACAGACCAATGGAAAGATTCGGCCCGCTGTTCCGCGAAGCCAAGAAGGAAAATGGCGGCCAGCTGCTAGGGGGTGGGGGAAACCTAATAAAGGAGAAGTGTGCCGATTGGGTGGAGGGTTATTATGGATGTGAGATTATTGTCTGAATTGACCAATGAAAAAGTTAGAATTCTCAGAGGTGGTGGGGGTGGGAGATAAATAAGGGCAAAAGCATTTCCACTCGTGTGTAGACCCGCAGATTTGGATACAGTATTGTATCTGAGGCGTCTGTTGGTAAATGCGCGGTTGCTTCAAGAACGGGCCCGCAGGTGCCTAAATAAGGAAGAGATTCGTTCGTTGGCATCGTTGTTTGGCGCGAATCCGCCATCGCGCTCAGCTGCTCTGGATAGGCTTGATGTGTTTTAGCTGCTTCTACCCGGTTGTATCCGGGGTGGTTCGTAGCTGCAGTTCACGTGCTCAATCCAAGTGGAAAAATCTCGGATGGAAAGTGAAATTGAGTTCTTAAAAAGAATCCCATATGCTTTGTGTCACTTGAAGTGCCGCTTTTTAAAAACAAGCAAAACATTTTTAGCAAACGAGCTCCAAATTATGTCACTGCCCACTGCCAACATTTTATTAGCCTTGAGTAGGATGAGCTCGAAACTATCCATTTGGATGCATTGTTTCAGCAGCTTGGAAAGATAGGGCAGGAAGAGAAGAGGTTTCTATTGTCTAATTATTGAGATTAGAAACGACATTTACCATAGCAAAGGGATCATTTTGCAAAGGGATCCATGTGATATTAAATCCTGAACGATCAAAACAAAAAAAAATCTGCTTAATCCAAATGGACACTGAATATCCGATTGTGGAATCCTCTAGCTAGGTATTTAGCGGTAAATTTCTGTTTAAGAGCTTGATTCAAAATTATAATTTAATGAACACTTGCCTGGGATGTATGATACTGAACATAGTGGGGTTTATTCATAAATGCTTAGGACTGGATTTATTGCTTGGGTGGATTCAGGGCTTGTTTCTCCATTTTAGTTTTACAGTTTGGTTGTCATGGGCTACATTACTATTGCAGCATTAATCCTTGTATACCATCCAGAGACATCCTATCTGTTGCAAAATAGGCAGTTATGTAAATCATATCAATAAATAAATTGATGACATTCATTTGTCTCTGTTTAACAAGAGACTACTGCTTTTGTTCAATGTCATTCTTAACTACATGCTTTTTTTAAAAAAAAAAGGAGATTAGCTGTCTTGACTGTTAAAGGAAAAGAAACAGAATGTGTCAGAAGGTTATCTCAAATCAGTGGAGCTTGAAATAAATAGCTTGGCCAGACATTGATTCCTTCTTGAGAAAATGAACTAAACTATCCTCTGCAGTAGGAAGGTACAAAATGGAAACATTTGGATTTTCTTAATATTTTGTCCTTAATTTATTTATTTGATTTCATTTGTCAATCACTTACAAGATAATAGGTGTAAGTATAAACATAAGTAAGAATACATGAAATAGGTACAAGTAAATGGGGACAATAGGACAGGGACTGTAGGCACGATTGTGCACTTATGCACGCCTCTTACAGACCTCTTAGGAATGGGATGAGGTCAATAGACAGGTTAAAATTTTTAGGGTTTGGTGAAGAAACCACCAAGTCAGGTAGAGTATTCCAGACATTGACCACTCTGTTGCTGATGTCGTATTTTCTACAATCAAGTTTGGAGCGGTTAACATTGAGTTTGTATCTGTTGTGTGCTCTTGTTTTGTTATGGTTGAAGCTAAGGTAGTCATTGACTGGTAGGACATTGTAGCAGATAATTTTGTGTACTATGCTTAAGTCCAACCATAGGCGGCATAGTTCATGGTTGCCCAAGCCCAAAATTTCAAACCTGGTGATATAGTAAGAGTATTCTATTTTATTGATTTATTTATTTATTTATTTGATTTGATTTGTCAATCACTTACAAGATAACAGGTTTAAGTATATACATAGTTATGAATACATGAAATGGGTACATAAGAAATAAAAGAAACAATAGGGCAGGGATGGTAGGCACGTTGGTGCGCTTATGCACGCCCCCTACAGACCTCTTAGGAAAGGGGTGAGGTCAATAGTAGACAGTCTAAGGTTAAAGTTTTTGGGGTTTGGGAAAGAAACCACAGAGTCAGGTAGAGTATTCCGGACATTGACCACTCTGTTGCTGAAGTCGTATTTCCTGCAATCAAGTTTGGTGTGGTTAACCTTGAGTTTGTATCTATTGTGTGCTCTTGTGTTGCTATGGTTGAAGCTGATATTGACCACCTTACATTGACAGGTAAGTCATTGCAATGTATGATTTTATATACCATACTTAGATCAGACTGAAGGCATCGTAGTTCTAGGTTTTCTAGGTCTAGAATGTCAAGTCTGGTGGCATAAGGTATTCTACAACGAGTAGTGGAGAACTCTTCTTGTGAAATATTTCTGGACTTTCTCAACTATGCTAATATCAGATACGTAATGTGGGTTCCAGACTGATGAGCTGTATTCGAGTATTGGTCTAGCAAATGTTTTGTATGCTCTAGTTAGTAGTGTGATATTACCAGAGAAAAAGCTACGTAGGATTAGGTTAACAACTCTTAATGCCTTTTTGGCTATGTCATTACAGTGGACTCTAGCACTTAGATCATTAGAGATGAGTATTCCAAGGTTCTTTACAGAGCTTGGATCATCAACAAGGTCTTGACTATTCAGCTTGTGTTTTATTTTCTGATGTTTTTTTGCCAATATGTAAGACTCTGTTGCAAGCAGAGTAGAGGTGGTATTCAGCAGGTTCTGACCAGTTCTGGAGAACCGGTAGCGGAAATTTTGAGTAGTTCGGAGAATCAGCAATACCACCTCTGACTGGAGATTTTACAGTATACTTTCCCTGTCACACCCACCAAGCCACACCCACAGAACCGGTAGTAAAAAAAATTGAATCCCACCACTGAAGCAGAGGAGTGTAGTACTCTTCTCGTGAAATACTTCTGGACTCGCTCAATTGTATTAATGTCCAATATACAGTGCTGATTCCAGACAGATGAGCTGCATTCGAGTATTGGTCTAGCAAAGGTTTTGTGTGCCCTAGTTAGCAATTCTATATTTCTGGAGGAGAAGCTTCATAAGATTAGATTTACAGCTGTTAATGTCTTTTTGGCAATGCTGTTACAGTGAGCTCTGATGCTTAGGTCATTAGATATGAGTACTCCGAGGTCCTTGACAGTGGGTCATCAATGAGGTCATATCTGCCTAGCTGTTTGATGTACTGATCTTTTTTACCAATGTGTAGGACAGAGAATTTGTTAGTCGAGATTTGGAGTTGCCAATTGTTTTCAATTTCAAGCCATGTAAGTTTTTCTTAACAGCTTCAGTGAAAAAGTACAAATGCTTTTGATTTGAATATGTTAACAAGAAATAATTAAAATCATGCGATGGGAATCTCTTGCAACCCAAGTTTATCTAGATAAATACATCAGTTGTCATGAACTTAACTGTATCTCTTCATGAGGGAAGGGGGAAAGAGCATACAGATGCCGTGCAGCTTACCAATCTTTTGAAGTGAAGAGCACATTTTGCAAAATGATTGGGGGGGGGGAGGATATTTGTGAACAGCATCTGCGTTGGAGGACTTAAAACAAACAAGATTGCAATCAGAGATGCAGTCCAAACCCTGCCATTTGTTTCTGCAAGTTGGTACATATACAAAATGGATGTTAAAAGTCTTATGCTCGTTATATACAAAATAGTATAAAATATAATACCAATTTTCATTTCTAATTGCTGTAATTCTCTTTATGCTGACAAGCCTATATCTGATCTTTACAATTCCATTAGATAGGAAAACACATGACTTAGGGAAAAACAATACAAATTTTAAGTTAAAGACAAGAAAAGGAAAACTAATAGAAAAGTGAAAAGGATAGAAAAGAAGGAAAAAGAATAAAAAAAATAACTTTTCTTTTTAACAGCTGTTATACATATATTTATATTTTACTGTTCATTCTTTCCTGTTCATTCTTATAATACAGGTCGTGCTTGACTTAACTCACCTGCCCTAGGCCTGCAAAGACTTCTTCCACACTCCAGAGCATCTCAGGCTCCACTTCCTGCTCTTTGAATCCCCAGATATTTTAGCTTCAAGGGAGCCTAAAGCTGGGCAGCAGATGCTACTGGGGTACACAGGGCTGTAAGAGCTTGTAGGCCAAGATCAACTTCCCATTCTGCAGACACTCCGTTTGTTTTGGAGTTTGTAGAGCCTCCTTGTAGAACTGATCTTCCTACATGACAATAGAAACTGCTTGCAGAATAGTACATAGTTACCATGAGGTAGCCTTTGCAAAAAAGCTGAGCCTCCCATCACATTGACTCTCTGCAAAAACAAAAAAGTTGGATGCTGCTTACTCTGGACTTACTTGAAGAGCAGGCTGAATCCTGCAGGTTCCCAGGTGGCTGAATGGGAAAAAGGCCTTGGCCTACAAACTCTCAGTACTGCGCACACTGGGAGTGTCTTCTGCCCTGCTTTAGGCTTTTTGAATGGCTGAGTAGGAATAAGGCCTTAAGCTGCAAGCTCTCACAGTCCTGCATGCAACAGTAGTATCTGCTGCTTGTCTTTCAGCTCCCTTGAGTGGCTGGACTGGGAGCAGATCAAGGCCTGCAGAGACCAAGCAGGATGGAGGGGAGGCCTCTGCAGCATCTCTGTGGTTGGTTATAAAAGTGAACAATGGTGGGAGCACTGCAGTGGCTATAACTTTGAAACTGGGGTGTTAGTAGCTTTTGGAAACAAAATCATACAACTAAGTCTCACTAAGTCACAATCCCCCCTTTTCTTGCTCCATCCTTGGCTCAAACTCAGTTAATAACAAGTCTGCTGTTTCCCATAGTTGTTCTTCGGGAGGTTCCTTCAGGTGCCCCAACAGGTCATATTGTTGTCTCAACACCATCATTTGTACTGTGTCAATTCGATCTTTCATAAAATTAATTAATTTGTTTAGGATACATGGACCAAAGGTGAGGATTAATAATAATAAAATTAAAGGTCCTATTAAAGTGGAGATTAGGGTGGTCATCCAGGGGGATGTATTGAAGAGAGATTCAAACCACCCTTGATGGTCATCCCTTTCTTTTTCTTTGGTTCAGTCCTTCCCTCAGTTTTTTCATGGAGTCCTGTACTATCCCTGAAAGATCTGCATAAAAACAACATTCTTCTCTTAACGCCACACATAACCCTCCTTCTTGAAGGAACAACAGATCCAATCCCCTTCTATTCTGTAGAACTACTTCTGATAAAGAGGTTAGGGATTTTTGTAAATGTGAGATGGATGTTTCTATTCGTTCTAAGTCTTCATCGATAGCTTGTCTTAAATAGTTATATTGGCTGTATTGAGTTGTTATAGAGGCTATTCCAGTCCCAGCCCCTGTTGCTCCCAACCCAACCAGCAAAGCTATGGTAAGAGTGGAGATTGGTTCCCTCTTAACTCTTAAACGTCCCCCTTGTTCATACAGTTGACACATCTCACTCTCGGAATGAAAGTAAATTCTGGGTAATATTTGGACCAAAATACAAAACCCTGCTTGGTTTATTATTTTTCCATATGCACAGGCAGTGAGTCCCATATTGCACGCCCACCATCCCCCCATCGGAGGAATATAGTATTGTTTTTCCTGAATGGTCGAGTTAGTACTATTACAGCATTGTTGATACTTCTTGGGGACTTTTCCTATACACACACCTTGGCCCATTATGGATTGGAGTGTTTGACTACCTTTCTTCCATCTGCAACCCTGATCCGACTCTGAGACCTTGTATTCCGCTACCATCCCCACTCCTTCATAATAAGGGGGCTGTACGTTAAAACAAAACCAGCAGGAGTTGGGATTGTGGGATTGGAAGCATTTATTATTCCAAAACTGGCGTTCATTAAAGCCCAGAGCGGGTTTGTGAATCTCCTGGGTTCCTCTGGGATGGCTGAGGTTCTATCAGTGGGTCGTGTTGTTCCCTCTATCTCACTGGGGGAGTTTTCCCGTAACACAGGATTTGGTCCTATTGCTGCAGGGGTTTCCAAGGTTGATTGTATCATTTTTATGGTAAATAAATTTCTCTCATCCTGATACCCTAGTCTATTTCTATCGTATAGTCGCACTCCCCAAGTAACCCCTTGCCTCCATCTATCATATTTTTTCCCAACCTCAGTGAAAATGACTCTTACTGGATTACATTCTCCCTCGATCCTACCGTCCTTTCTTTTCCTTTTACATGGGAGGCTCCGAGTCACTCTAGTCACCTGAATCAGATCACCTTTGAACAGAGGGTCCCACCAGATGTGTCCCGTAGACACACAACTCCAGGCTGCACAATAAAACTGATCGGCCCCTCCACAAGTCTTTTTGTAGCTTCTTTCAGTTTTATGTCCAGGGCAGACGTAAAAATGGTGTTTCTTTATGAACTCGTCATTGTTGGTGGACAAGAGGACCCTTCCCAGGTCAAATTGTAGTTCTGGAAACCAAGTATTGGGAGGCCTCCTTTCGCTAGTCCAATTGACTATATCTGAATGGGAATCAAGTACAACCCAGGTAACATTCTGGGGTTGATGTGAATTCTCGCTTCCCCAGGAAGTTCCCAGTCCTAGTCCTAGAATAAAGACAATTAGCTCAGTCCAGGGTTCAGACTTCTTCATCTTTTCAAGGTGAGCTTCAGCAGCTGACCATCCACTGGAACTGCCCTCCAAGGTCTTTCAGGTTCCGGTGCCCTTTTGACTCTGCTGTAATGCGTCCAGCCTCCTTCCTGAGTGGGAACTGCAGATTCAGTTATCAGCAGCACCTGGTACGGGCCTTCCCAGCTAGGTTGCAGCTTCTCACTTTTCCAAGTTTTTATTAGAACCCAATCTCCAGTCTCAAAGGGATGTTGGCTGCCAGCAAGAGGTGGTCATTGCACCAATACTCCCTGTTTATGGAGAGAAAGCAAAGACCTGGACAGTGCCTGCAAATATTTTCTCAAGAACAAATCTTTAAATTCAGGAATTGGATTCCCTATTTTTGCCAAATAGGGTCACCCCATTAGCATCTCGAATGGAGAGACCCCAGTGTCTTTTCTTGGACATGTTCTGATTCTGAGCAGTGTCAAAGATAAGTTCTTTGTCCATGGTAACCCATTTTCCAATTGTAATTTGGTCAAATGTTTCTTCAATTCCCCATTCACTCTTTCCACTTTTGCACTGGATTCTGGATGCCAAGGGGTGTGCAAATCCCATTTCACCCCAACAGCTCCCATCACAGATTGCAACACTTTTTGTGTAAAATGTGTCCCCCTGTCAGAATCAATAGCTTCCATCATCCCATAACGAGGAATGATTTGTTTTAATACGATCTTGGTTACTGTGCGGGCAGTGGCTCTCCTGGTCGGATAGGCCTCCACCCACCCTGTCAGTTGATCTTTAATCACAAGCAAGTATTTCCAACCCCTCTTTTCTGGTAATTCGGTGAAATCAATCTGTGCTCTCTGGAAAGGCCAGCTCACTAGGGGTCGCCCTCCCATTTCTTTCTTCCTTGCTGCTTTCTTGTTTACTTTCAAACATATCAAGCATTTCCAGCAGATGCTCTGGGCTAGTGTCCACATTTTAGGATTCCAAAATGTGACTTCAC
>CM066330.1:233176781-233226781 GCA_033807585.1 Hydrophis major | reverse complement strand
CACACACACACACAGAGAGAGAGACAGAGAGAGAAAGAGAGAAAAAGAGAGAGAGGGAGGGAGGAGGGAGGGGGAGAGAGAGACAGACACACAGAGAGGGAGAGACAGACAGACACAGAGAGAGGGACAGAGACAGAGACAGAGAGAGACAGAGAGAGTGGGGGAAAGAGAGAGAGAGCACTGAAAAAGGTCAAACATTTTTGGATGGCTGGAATGCGACTGGCATTCTGTGGGATGGCGGGGAATGTGAATGAATATTTCTAGTGGGGGCTTGTCAGGGATAAAAGGGAGAAACTCTGCAGTGCTTCAAAAACACTTTTGGCAGAAATATGGCCAGACATAGTATATGGAGCACACATCAATAAAATCCAGTCACTTATTTGTTTTGGTGATTTGACTCCGAGAAAGAGAGGGCAACAAATTCAGCCACTCCCAGAGACTTGTGGAATCTAATGAATTCTGGAAAATTTGGGGAGGGGGGAGTCCTAGGGGATGGAGCTAAGGATCCTCTTGAGGGTCTTGTGAACTATGAGATGATGATACATGACAGGCTGCCAACATGATTGCTTCTAGGTGCCCTGTTTGGCATTATGGAGCCTGGTCTGTGCCCTGGATTCTGAGGACCTCTGATGGCATGATCAGACACTTACTACAGAACACAATGGTGTATCAGTGTGCAACTGTAGGCAGCACAGATTTTTAGGGTGATTAGCGATTTGCTGCTACCTTGTCTATATTGGATTCATTGGAAACTTGCTGTGACAACCTTGTGAGCCACTTGAAGAATAAAATTGCACATCTGTGGTATTTTGAATGCTGCTTTTTGATATGGTATCGATTAAAGAATGCCAATTAGTTAGGGTTACTAGGCTTAATACTTGTAGAAGTGCTTGTAAAATATGCCTGAAAAAGGCCTGAAAAGGGCATCATTAGGACCAGAATACCTGGCAGAGAATAATATATACTGGATCTGCCTGCTACTTTTTTTTTGGAAAGGTTAACGGATGAAATTAGGACCTTAAAATATGGCCTTATGCTTAAATTAAGGCCTTAAAAGAAGGACTAGACAGGACATGATATTCCAATATTTGAGGGGCTGTCACAACGAAGAAGGAGTTGGCCTAATTTCCAAAGCACTAGAAGGCAAGACAAGAAACAATGGATGGAAAATAATCAAGGAGAGAAGCAACCTAGAATTAAAGAGAAATTTCCTAAGAGTTAAAATAATTAACCGGTAAATTGCCTTAAGAGATTATGGGTGGTCCATCACTTTAAGAAGACACTGGACAGCCATTTGTCTGGGATGGAAAGGTTCTCCTGCTTGAGCAGAGGGTTGGACTAGAAGACCTCCAAGGTCCCTTCCAACTCTTTTATTCTGTTAAATCTTGCAGAAGTATAATGCACTTGTTTTACAACTTAACATTCCAACTTTGATTCTGTCATAAACTGATTTTGGGATATGGTCCTTAGTTGACTGTTCACAATATGGCAAAACCTTCAGGCCAATGGAAGTGGAACATTTATTCCTACAACAATTTATAAATAAACCTTGAAGAATGCTTTCTGAAATCTTCCAGGCTGCCATTTCCCACAGATTATGGGAGGATATACAGTATTTACTTCCTTATATTTATATTTTCTTGATTTTTATTTCATCTTTATTACTTTATAAGTTCTGATAGTCCTCGACTTATTACCACAATTGAGGCCAAAATTTCTGTTGTTTAGTGAAATAGTTGTTAAGTGAAATTTGTCCCCATTTTATGACTTTTCTTGCCACTGTTGTTAAGTGAATCGCTGCAGCTGTTAAGCTGGAACATGGATGTTCAGTGAATCTGCCTTTCTTCTTGTCTTTGCTTGACAGAAGGTCACAAAAGGGGATCACGTGACCCTGGGACATGGCAATGGACATAAATATGAGTCAGTTGCCAAGCATCTGAATTTTGATCACATGACTTTAGGGATGCTGCAATGGTTGTAAGTGTGAAAAATAGTCATGTCACTTTTTTCAATGCCATTGTAACTTTGAATGGTCACTAAATGAACTGTTGTAAGTTGAGAACTACCTGTAATTCAAAGCGGTGAAGATAAGTAATATTCTTTCCTTCTCCTATTTTCCCACTACAACAACCTTGTGAGGTATTAATCGGTTTTTATTTCTTGTTTCTTACAACCCTTTCAGAAGCTGCCTGAAAGGAGAAAATTGGAGATGGCAAGCGATTCCCTGCAAGAGAGGCCCATGTAAAGCATTTGAGCCTTGGGGAAGCTTAGAGCCAAACCTATGATTCTGCACTATAATCTGTGGTTTCTTCCCCAAACCCCAACAACTTTAACCTTAGACTGTCTACTATTGACCTCACCCCTTTCCTAAGAGGGGGCGTGCATAAGTGCACCAATGTGCCTACCGTCCCTGTCTTATTGTTTCTTTTATTTTTCTTATATGTACCCACTTCATGTATTCAAAACTATGTATATACTTATACCTATTATCTTGTAAGCAATTGACAAATCAAATAAATAAATAAAATAAAATGGCCCTTTTTCTAGGAACCAAATAGCTTTTGCTATGGTCAGTTTTTCTTCTTTTGTATCCCAGGTTGTGACACTCATTTTTTTAATCTCAGTGTACACAGTATTGACATCCTAGAATAAATAAGAAAATAATTGTAGAGTATGTATAAATAACAGTTCAGTGCATGCTTTTGCACTAATATTATGTTGCATGTGGAACATCGTAGCTGTGCACAATTTGGATTGATAAAAAGCATATCACAATGTGGTCAGTGTTCTTAGAAATTAATCCACCAAAGATATACTGACGTAACATCACGACTGTAAAATAATTCTTAGTGAGATGTCTCTGGACTCACATATATACAAGTGCATTTTTGTAACTTTCTTCAGAACCAGGGAGGAGATAAAAATCTGACTTCTTTCTCTTCATAATTTGTCAGGAAACAATCTCCTGTGAATATTACCATAACAGTATTACTGTTTACTTTCACTGACACATTCAGTTCTCATTTACTTCTCTATTGTTTATCTAAGTCCCTTGTTAAAACTGAAGAGCATCTGACTATAATGGGAAATTCATTGGAATTTGGATATGCAAGTGGCTTTAAGTAATAAAGCCTGAGTAAATAATACCATAATTCCATGATGCACTGTAAATCTATAAGAAATATATTTTCCCTAAAAGTTTTTCATATCTTTAGATGATGAGCTTCAGGGACTCTTCCATTTCCCTATTCTTTATTTTATTATGCCCAGTTCAGTAACCATCAACCCAATAGGAAGTCAACTAGATGAGAACTGGAAGTCAAATGTTGAGATTCTGGAAAGAGTGCAGAAAAGAGCAACAAAGTTGATTAGAGGATTGGAGGCTAAAACATATGAAGAACAGTTGCAGGAATTGGGTATGTAAAGTCTAGTGAAAAGAAGAACTAGGGTGACATGATAGCAGTGGTTGAATATTTGAGGAGCTGCCACAAAGAAGAGGGAGTCAAGCTATTCTCCAAAGCACCTGAGGGCAGGACAAGAAACATTGGATAGAAATTAATCAAGGAGAGAAGCAATCTAGAACGAAGGAGAAATTTCCCAACAGTGAGAACAACTAACTAGTGGAATGGCTTGCCTTCAGAAGTTCTGGGTACTCCATCATTGGAGGTTTTTAAGAAAAGACCGGACAGCCACTTGTCTGGAAAGGTATAGGGAGTATTAGATGATCTCCAAGTTTTTTTCCAATTCTGTTATCTGTTATTCTGCTTAGCTCCATTAAGAATTATTCAAATTAGAGAGAGCTATATGGGTAATTAAAGATTCATTCTTCAATTCTTCTCTCATTATGAATCAAATTGCAGTCAAATTACCGTATATACTCGAGTATAAGTCGAGTTTTTCAGCCCATTTTTTGTGCTGAAAAAACCGCCCTCGACTTATACTCGAGTCAGATTCCCCTCTGAAAAAAAAATGGTGTGGAGCTCCGAAGCTGGGCAGCCGCTTCCCTGCTTCCGTGTTTCCTTTGCAACTTTTAAGCATGGGAGGGGGAGGCTTTTCTGAGCTCTAGGCTGAAAAAGCAACGCGAGCTGAGGTCGCTCCACTCAGTTTCATTTCCTCAGCTCCAGCTGCTTTCAGTCCACTCGGGAGGAGGGGGAGGGGGAGGAGGAGGGGGAGGCTTTTCTGAGCTTTAGGCTGAAAAAGCAACGCGAGCTGAGGTCGCTCCACTCAGTTTCATTTCCTCAGCTCCAGCTGCTTTCAGTCCACTCGAGAGGAGGGGGAGGGGGAGGAGGAGGGGGAGGCTTTTCTGAGCTTTAGGCTGAGAAAGCAACGCAAGTGGAGGTCGCTCCACTCAGTTTCATTTCCTCAGCTCCAGCTGCTTTCAGTCCACTCGGGAGGAGGGGGAGGAGGGGGGGGGAGAGAGAGAGATATCATAAGAACAGCTCTTGGTTTTTTCTTGCAAGGGAGAGAGTGACTCCTGCCTACCACTGTCATCATCATCATCTTTTGCGTTAGTGAATCAATCAAACCTTTCATGATAGTGAGATCGGTTCCCAAATTTCCCTTAAATCAGGGAAGAAATCAGAAACAAACCTTTGGGCTGAGAATAAGCTTGTTCCTATGATGCCATTTTTGTTCACTTCAGTGTGAAAAGTGTGAAAAAACACACTTCTTTTTCTTCATCTTCTTGTTCCCTATTTACTGGTCTCTTTCAAAGAGGAAATTGTGAACATCAAACTTATTCTCAACTGTCCTAGTGAAAGTTTTTATTGGCATCTATTTTTATTTTTGAAATTTACCAGTAGCTGCTGCATTTCCCACCCTCGACTTATACTCGAGTCAATAAGTTTTCCCAGTTTTTTGTGGTAAAATTGGGTGCCTCGGCTTATATTCGGGTCGACTTATACTCGAGTATATACGGTATATCAAATTCAAATTCAATATCAGGAAATGATTGGTGAGAGGAAGAAAGAAATAAGACCTACGGGTGTTTCAATGCTAGAAGAGTTCAGCAAGAAAGATTGGATGCAAAATTTCAAAGGCAAGGATAGAAAGACCTGGTTACAAGAAACATTTGGAAGCTTTTGACAGGTGTTTCTGCCAAAAGAAGTGAGATAAAATGCTTCTTGGAAAATTTTTGCAAGAGCTTTTGCACTTGCCATATTCACCATTTCTGCATCTGCATTTTAAAAATATGTGTTCAAAAGATATTATCAAATAGAGTCTGTGTCAGCTTCTATTCACTTTGATACATTGTGTACAAATATATATTCTCTACAATAAATAAAAGTTGATGGAACTAACAGCACAAATGTCAGGGAATTACATTTAAATATCTGAAGAATCCATAATTGAGAGTATCAACACACTACCTTCAGAGATTAGTTTGAGAGATCTAGTTTATTTATCATTTTTATTTATTTATTTATTTGATTTGTCAATCATTTACAAGATAATAGGTATAAGTATAAACATAGTTATGAATACATGAAATGGATATATATAAGAAAAATAAAAAGAAACAATAGGACAGGGACGGTAGGCATGTTGGTATGCTTATGCACGCCCCCTACAGACCTCTTAGGAAAGGGGTGAGGTCAATAGTAGACAGTGTAAGGTTAAAGTTTTGGGGGTTTAGGGAAGATTTGGCCTAAGATTAGGGAATTTGGTACCATTCTAGTACCATCTGAGATAAAAATATATTCAAATAGCCCATGTTATTACAAAGAACCTGGAATTGATCCTTTATGATCTTCCTCCAAAGTTTGCTTTGAAACTTAACAACCAAGCAGTTATTAACAAGAAATTGTAATCCAGAGTTTTTCTTAAAGAAAAGCTGCATAAGCACTTTTTTTTTTCAAGCCAGTTAGAACTACCCCGTCTGTTAAAGAGGCATTTCTACCTTGTCAGTCCTCTTCAGTATATAATATAGCCAGTTGTCAAAAATGAAGGGAATCAAGATAAAGAGTTACAGGAATGTAGTTAATTGTCAATAATAAAGGGAGCCAGGTGGTTAGTTTTATCTCTCCAAGTACTTTGTTCACATTTTTAGACTGCACAAATGGAAAGTAATGCCATAAAAAATTGACTAGACCAATATTCTCCAACCGAGTATCTTCCAGATGTTTTGGATCAACTCCTATAACCTCTAACCATCATGGCTAAGAGTAGAGGTATATTCTGAATATTACTTCATGAGTTGCATCAAGAAGGATGATAATGACAACTTATTTATTTAAATTTGTTATGAACACCTATGCCAATGTATTCTGCATGGTCAAAAGCCATTGAAATTATAGTATGCATTGTATTGTATAAAACTATTGTACACCTTACAGCATATTTGTTGGGCTAATTTAATTCACAGATTAAAAAGGGATAAACTTTCTTTCAATACTATATTCTTAAAATACAGATGTGATTTACAGGAACAGCCCAGAGTGTAAATTAACAAAGTGACAATGTAAAAAGGTTCACCACCTTTCAGAATTTGGGTCCTGGGTTTGTCTCTTTTGTCAGAAAGATTCCAGCGGGAAAGGGAAGAAAATCCATTTGCATCCAAGCCACTGAACATTTTTAACTGCTGAAACTAGTAGACCAAATGAGTTTATTAGATTATCATTGCGGAAGTTAATAAAGAATTAATTTCTCTTCATGTGACACGTAGAGGCAGTTATTTCAGTGCCCTGTCCATTTATACAAAGCCAAGTATTTGTCAAGTGTCAAACTCAATTCCCATGACCCATGCCTCTTCAATAATTCTGGATTAGGGATAGCCTTAAATGACATTACAAAAATTTTATTCCAAGATGCATTGATCTCCTGGGACTACTCAGGAATTTCAGGTTAGTGAAGGTTATATAGTCAGCAAAAGCATGCTGGAGAAAATACTGGAAATGAAAGGTTACTTATTACTTCTTTTATACAACATACTTATGGCAATGACAAAGATCACATAGAAGGACAAAGATTTCATAGGATCTATTTGGTTCTTTTTTCCCACTGAAATAGGATGCTACCAGTGCCATCTGCACCACAACACCCCAAAATGGCTCTATACTTTCCATGTCCTCCAACATTGGAAATACATTTATGCTGCAACTTATTCCAGATGACTGTAAGTTTAAAAAAAGAGTGGTAAAAAGATGTATGATAGAGAAAGAAGAGATACTATGAAGACACCAACATATGTTATGGAAACTAAGCTCTTTAAAACACATGGATGGAAGACAAGGAAATGGGCTTGAAATTCTTTTCTAGTCTTGTCCTGAATAGAAAATGCATTCAGTTATTACTTTAAACTGATAGTTAAACTGATCCTATTACAATTAGAGGTATATTTTTTCCTCCTACTGAAAGATCTTTTATTTTAGATCAGCAGGTCCCAAGCACCTGGTTAACATGGAAGTAAGGACATGTTTTACCTTGGAGACAGAGGTTCTGGTGGGATCAGGGCTTTGAGTCCCTTACTAGAAGGAAAACAACCAGTCCTGAGGCTAAATTGTAAAGCTTGTTTGAGAGTATTTCCAGAAATGTACAGTGTGTGTGTGTGTGTTTGTATGTCTGTGTGTGTGTGTGTGTGTGTGTGTTTCCAGAGGTGCATTATTTTTTAGTCACCAGAAGTAGAAAAGTCTCACCCAATAATCAAATATTCACAAATGGCCTGTCTCTATCTGTCTCTTCTGCACCCCTTATAAATATGCTCAAAAGCAGTAAGAGTGAGAGGGATCTTGGAGCCCTAGTGGACAATCACTTAAATATCAACCAGCAGTGTGGGGCAGCTGCCGCCCAGAAAAGTCAACACAATCCTAGATTGCATTAAGAGAGGGATAGAATCAAGATAACGTGAAATATTAATACCGCTTTATAAAACCTTAGTAAGATCACATCTGGAATACTGTATCCAGTTTGGTCATCACATTACAAAAAAGATGTTGAGAGTGTGGAAAAAGTGCAGAGAAAAGCAACAAAGACTCTAATCCTAACCCTAAAATATGAAGAACAGTTGCAGGAATTCTGTTTGTCTAGTCTAGTGAAAATACATGATAGCAGTGTTCCAATATTTTGAGGGGCTGCCACAAAGAAGAGAGGGTCAACCTACTTCCCAAGCACCAGAAGATAAGACAAAACAATGGATGGAAACTAATCAAGGAGAGAAGCAACCTGGGAGAAATTTCCTAACAGTGAGAATAATTAACAGCGGAATGGCTTGGGTTCAGAAGTTGTGGGTGCTCTATCACTTAATCTTTTAAGAAGACACTGGACAGCCACTTGTCTGGAATGGCATGAGATCTCCTGCTTGAGCAGGAGGTTGGACTGGCAGGCTTCCAAAGCCCCTTCCAATCCCGTTATTCTGGTAAATAACTTTACTAAATTCTGCTTTGTTTCTTCTTCTCAGCTTTATGTGTGACTTCATAACCCCCTAGCCACAATACAGATTTCCTTGTAGACTTCCTGCTGTCCAATGAGATTCTCTTGCACTATCCCATGATATCTTTACTTATATCTCCTTGTTTTTTCTTTCCTGTGTTACTACTGTACTTACAAACTCTGGACAACCAGACTACTAGCACCCAAAGACCTGCCATTTTGAACCAACTACAATCCTTTCCCCACTTTGTCTGCAACTTTTGGGTCACGTATTACTAGAATAGCATTTTCTGCCCTAAAATATTCATGGCAAGCAATATTTTTTTAGGAAATACTACATCCTGAAAATATTTTATATCATATCTACTAACTAATATATAGAGAATGTGAGCTTCACTCTCAGACAAAGAGATATTTTAAAAAGGCTGATTTACATAACCCTGCTATCTAGTTAAAAAAAAAAAAAAACATCCTTCCATGAGCATATATTGACATTATTTTATTTCAAGGTTATATGAAAATGTGAAATAAGATGATAATTTGTAGGAACAGGCACCAAGCAACAGGACTCTTCAACTGGAGTAATGCAGAATTAAGATTTAAATGGACACTGTCAAGCAATTCTTATATCCCTATTAATTTTTCATTTCAAGGCTTTTTTTTCCTTTCTCATTCACAATGATATTTCTCTTCCTCCTGCAGGTAGCATGAACACCCCTTGCATTCTGAATGGTATTAACATGGCTGAGATTGTAGAGGTCAGTGAAATATATTAGAAGAATATAGGCAAATAATTTATATTTGAATATTCAGATAGCCAAATTTATTGGTTGGTTGGTTAAAAAGTTTAAAAATGCATGACTGGGGAAGCCTTTGTAGATGAAAACTAGAAAGTGAGTCAGAATTAGAAACTGTAAGTAGTTTGAGGGTACGAGCATGACATCATGTGGGTGTGGGTTTTTTTTCTTTTTCAAAATCTGCAATGGTTCCTTACCCAGGATCCAACCTGAAATGTGCTCTTACTTCTTTTTCAGGAACAAAATAATGGTGAGTTTGTTTTGAAAAAATATATTGTAAATCAGAGAAACAGAAGTCTGTTAAAATCTAGGAAGGCCATTTTGATCTGGCTGTTCCAGAAAGTATTTGGGGGATTGAGAAATAGTGATGCATGGATTGTTTATAGAGGTTTTCATGATACACGAGAACATTGATTATTACTCATGCTACTCTGTATTTTTTTTTTAAAGTAAGAGTTTCACTGTTTAGAGTCAGCTATGATTTGATGTGGCCAATAACCTGAATTGAAAGCCACACTTGAACTTTTCAGTGATGTGCTAGTATTTATACTAAGAGTTTTCAAACTTGGCAAGTTTAAGACTTGTAGACTTCAATGCCCAGAATTCCTGAGCTAACATGACTGGAGGAGGAATTGTGGGAGTTGAAGTCCACAAGTTTTAAAGCTGTCAAGTTTGAAGGCTTCTGATTTATACTCTCAAACATTAGGGTCTTCTAGTTTAAAACATTTCAGAAGCGGTATCAAGGATGGGATACTACACTTGATTTTAGTCAAAAGGCTGAGAAGCTAGATTGGGATCAGATGATTACACATTATATGCAATATCCTTTATGAAATCACATATATGAAATATCATCAATATCCACCCTTGGAGGTTCCCATACAAACCAGTACCAAGTCTAAGCCTAAGCTAGGTTTAATTCATTCAGTATGACCCTTTTCATTCTACAATTAGGAAACATATGAAAAATATTATTGAGGATTTTGTTAAGATGGGAAAAATAGCTTGGGTGATAAAATGATATAGAATGTAGCAATTGATTATAGGTAATATTCTTTGAGTTGAGTTTGATTCCTAGATACGTCATGTTCATATCTATATAGTTTTCATGGAAATAGTATGGAAGCAGTTTGTCATTGTCTTCTGTCCAAAGTAAGTCCACAGACCTGGGATTTCAATGTGGTTTTCTGTCTAAGTACTGATAATCCAGTTCTTTTTAACTCACTGAGATCAGTCAAGGCCATAAGTAAGAATTTCCCCCTTGATATACAATATAAACTAATTTGATTTGTTTTGGTAGTCCAGCCACTTGTCTCTGGGATATCACAGCTCTTCAATTATTAATTTCATGATATCTATAAAGTGGTGAAATACAGATTTGCACATTGGTCATTTCTTCTTGGATTCTGTCTTTATCATCAGTTATACCAAAATTTAATATCAACTAAGAAACCATTAATTAACAATGGTTGTATGAATATTTCTCCCCAGAACAATATATACTCCATTCACAAGAATTATTTTTCAATGTTTATGTGACTGAGATCTAATTTTCTTTGTTGCTAAACTGAGAGGAATTTACAGAAAGATGGATGCATTCTTTTCCAAGTTGTGCCTGAGCAATGTTTGTCCATGAAAGTCTTAGTTTATTTTCTGTGTATATTCAACTACAAAAAAAGTTGAATGCTTGCTTACATTAACTTTATTATCATTTGTAGCAGTCATATTTCTCTATGGTTCACTTAAAAATAATAATTTAAAAAGGGCATGGATAAGAAGGTCTGTTTAGATTGTTGCAAACATAATAATTAAAAAGGGGGCATGGATAAGGAGGGCTAACATCTAGGTTGATGTATCTGCTAAAGGCAAGTAACTTGAAAGTCACTGTGTTGTGTTACAGCCCCCCACAGAGTATAACCCATTTATATAAGTTAAATATTAATGAGTTCCAGTTGAGTCTGAAGGCAACAAACAGAAGGCAAAAGAGTATGGAAGACAGATCAATCTGGCCAAACTGCATGTGTATTTGTTGATGAAAACACTGGAGAAGGATGCATTGAAAGAATAAAAGGCAAGTGTTCCCTATACCTCAAGATCTTTGCTACCTATAATATTCTCCTTATTATGAGTTTCATGCTATTGTTGGAATCCTGGTTTTGTATTGCTAACATAGAATAGATCCAAAATGGGAATACATCAAAAGTTTAGAAAGACTCAGTGAGGAAGCTTTGTCTCTGGTCATCATCTCTTCTTCCTGTCCCTAGAGGCTGTGAATCTCTGATGAATGATTCTCATATCCTGATTTTTTTTCTAAAAAAGAAAAAAAAATCTCTGTAACAGTTTTAGTGTGTTTGTGTCCCCCTAGTTAAGATTAATTAGACAAGCTAATGAGACTGATTAGTCTTTAGCTATGACCTTTAGCCTTTAGGATGTACTTTGAGCTAATAGAGAGAATGGGGATTATGAGCTGTGATAATGTGCTTGTGTTGGCCTTTTAAAGGCAAACACATTTATTGCTACTTAGAGAAAATTGATCTAATTGTGCTGGAAGCATTTCTGCAGACAGAACATGGAATTTTTATTAAGGAGGTGACTCAAGTTCAGCCAAGATAGCTGGCCTTAAAATAGGAAGATCCTTTGAAAAGATTTCATATATTATAGAAATCTTCTTTGCCAACTTCTAACAAGTTTCTTTCAGTTGAAGCATACTTTGGTTTTGTGCTTCTTTCTTCAAGAAAGCTGGCTGTCAGGTTATTGGGCCTAACAGATTTTAAAGATACAAACTTCAAAAAAGCTTACTTTTAAATCTGAAGAGCAAAGTTATGCTATGTGTTATAAAATGATTGCAATGCATAAGTAGGTACACTAGATATGAATCAAAGGCAGAGCACACAGGAAAGGAAATATATCTATTGATTTTCACTGTGATATCACTTCCAGGAAAGGCCAAGTTGGTGTGTATATTGAAGATCTAGAAGGGAAAGAAGTGAGAGAGGGAAATCCCTACCCTTGTAGCTAGCAAATATTTCTCTGGTATGGTCATGCTTTTTAAATGGATAAAATTTTAAATGAATAAAATGGGATCTCTAAATTACAGGTTGCAATTGAAATGCAAGCTGTAATTTAAAATTTTAAAATGCAACATTTTTCTCATTAGCATTGTTCAGTTCTTATTATATAATAGTGAACTCTAGGAACCAATGATGTCCAACCCACAGAAAGAATAAAATACCTTTTACATGAGGATTCACTCCATTTTTTTTAATGGAAGAAGCCTATTACTAAACCTGAATTTGCTGCAGTAAATTTATTTCTATTATTGCAACTGGCAACAGGTAGGGTTGTGGCAAAGTTGTTCAGTTTTCTTTTACTCATCTGGAAATTCCTGAGTCCTCAGTTTCTCCATTTTTGTGTGTGAAAGGCCTGTAAGTGGCCCAGGAATGCTAACAGATTGCTGTTGACCATGCAGCATTACCTTTAGGGCATCTTTGTTCTTTAAAAATATATGTATTGTAGCTTAATTATTCACAATAAAGATTTACTGTTTATGCCCCTTGCAACCATTAGATTTCTCTAGTTTTAACTTCTCTATTGATCACTTCAGGCTTTCTTATTATCTGCATGGCACCTTTTAATAGTAAAGCAATTTTCATTCATAATGTTTGCCATAAATTCTGGTTTGAAATGCACATAACATTTAGATGATAATTTATAAACCATGTTGTCTGGAGACGGTTGGAATGATGGCTCAAAAAAGTCAAAATGACCACCATAGCCATGCAGTTGAAGCTCCATTGTTGTTAAAATGTGTGATGTATGTAAAAAAGGAAGAGGTTCAATCACATGATCCCATTTTCACTTATATTTACCTACCTCCTTATGAGCACTCCTCTCTAGAATTGTCATGTTCCTTGGTGAAAGCAAGTTCCCTCATGGATCACATTTTTTTCCTGGGAACAAAACATGTCCCCATTTTTCCCGGTACAAGAAGACTCCAATCCTTATGTGCATCAGTGTTGGTGTCGGCAGCAATGTCTATGGCTATTTATGATCCCTTTACATAAATGAAAGTGTGAGTCTTGATATTGCTTCTTCTGCATTTAGTTCAGTTTGATGGCTGGTTTATAGTGAGAGAACCTCTGTTTTCAAATCATCCAGAAAACTTGCTAAAATCAAAAGCCCCGGTGGGGAAAGTTTGACAGGGTATTACTTGATTTCAGATGAGAACTCTCCCTACATTTAAGCATCTCCAAAGCTGCAAGGTAATCAGATTCTGAGCTATATTTGTTCTTTACAAAATGCTTTGAGGCTTTCAATTAATACCTTAGTTCATTTACAATAACTGAATATATAAACTACCAAACCCCTTAAGCTGTTTTTTTCCTACCAGAATGCTTCTTTCCTCAGCTAACTACTACTTTAGTTTTGTGTTCTTCCATGCCATGTACAGTAAGCGTATCAGCACCTCCTCCTGTTTACTGATTAGCATCGGATTTCACTACAAGGGCTCCTGAAAGACTCCAGACAGTCATGAGCGATGGGGTTCTGGCAAAGAGACTTTTGAGTTTGAATCAGCAGCCAAGCATATACGGATCCCTGATGGAACTGGGGAGGATTTCTTTCTTCTTCACTGTGGCTCGTCTCTCTACGGATAACAGCAACTTGAGATTACAGTGTATCCTGGAATTTAGGACAGAATGAACAAAATGATTTGAGTTTGAAATGGCCTGTTTCAAATTTGAAATGGCTGTGTTCTAATGCTTTTCTAATCATTCCAGAAGTTTTCCATGGATGTAATATAGTACTTCCAGAATGGTAAAAATGATAATAGCTTTTAGATAAGGTTATAGCTACCCTTTGTGAACTCAAAACATTTCAAAGAGCTGTCATCCAGTTTCACACTTAAAATGTCAAATTACCTATTCGCATATGGCTGCTTTATAATGAAGGAGGAGTATTGTAAAGAGCACAGAAAACAATCCACATTGCTAATCAGTTTCATCACTTGACCTATAAGTGGTGTGTTGGATCCTGCTCTCCTAAAGTTGTTGGGTTCACTAAAGAAAATTACAACTGGGTTGAGTTCATTTACATTAAATTTAATTTAAATTCAGTGCAACACACACATAGTGCAACATTCCCCATCTATTTAATTATTTCTCATATGTTATAAATAATAATTTCATGGCAATTTTGGAGGATATATGTGCTCCTGAAATTTAAAGAGGTTTTTTTTTTCCAGCATAGGTGGTCTATCAGTACCAAAACCAAAACCTCAGAAACATTGTCTATTCCATCTCAGATTTCCTCCCTGGTTTTTAAAATCAAAATAAGACATCAGAAAATCCGGTTCATAACAGAGAATTAATGTATACAGCATGTATTATATGTATGTAGTCTTCTTTTACCTCAGTTTTTTTCTTTTCATACATCTGAAAAGTGTGAGGTTGAGGAAGGATATTTTACAGCGTATACTGTCATCCTAAAATGCCACTTTGTGAAGCTTTGCTCATATTGATCAGCTAAAGAACCTTTATAAGACACTCCATAAATGGCTAACATTTACAGATTCCAGTTTTGCCCCTGTAAAAGTAACAAGAACTCAGATCATGGTGGGGAGGAGGGGGGAGGGAGGGAGGCAGAGACCACAATTAGGCACAAAAGCAATCAAAAATAAACTATAAAATACATGAATCGGAGAACATTAGAACAAATTAATGGACTACATGAAAAGTGATTCCTTAAGGATATTTTCAAAGTTTTATTAAATGCTTCAAAGCTCCCAAAGGGTTTTAATTGCATAGACGGAGAAATGGTGTGGATGGCCCCAATAAATAGGGTCAAGTATTCTTTCAACATCACAGAGGCAACTGCTCTAATAAACAATACTTAGTGAATCTTCTGAGGGCTGGTTTGGTGTAGTGGTTAAAGGCACCAAGCTAGAAACCAGGAGACTATGAATTCTAGTTCTGCCTTAGACACAAAAGCTGACTTTGGATCTATCTCTTTCTGTCAGCCCTAGAAAGAAAGCAATGACAACAATCTTGCTTTGAAAACTCCACATACATGCCAGGAGACACACTTGACTCAAATACATATAAAAGCACATATCTGTGAACTCTTTGCACCAATATTTTGAAGGCACTGAATCAAATATAGAGACAGCTAGGTTCTGTACTGTGCTAATGGTCTAGGTAGTGGCCCCACCTAGCCAATCTCATCTAATTCTAAAAAGTTAAGGAAGACAAACTTGGCGAGTGAGGTGAGAGGTAGAAGAAGACTATACTAGGCTAGGCTGTGAAGTTAAAGAAGTGGAAGAAAGCAATGACCAATGTGGATTAAGATTGAAAACAAATAATGTCTATATTTGTCAGGGTTCACTCAAGATATGATCTTCATAATTAATGAATCTTCAGACTGCAAATATTGCTAGTGACCCTGCCAAAATAAGGGGAAATTTGTTCCAGACCCCGCACTGGCAATAAGAGAAGGTACACATTCAACCAGAGTTATCTTGCTGTAAATTAAATTCCCTTGCCTTCATCAATGATTGAAGCCTGCCTTGATAATTAAGTCTATAAAACACAATCTTTATAGGACCAACCTCAAATCACAACACTTGAACACTTCATTCAAGATCAGGTTGAATGTTAAATGAGTCACAAAAATCTTAAAGAGTTTAGTTAGAGACAAAAGTATTGTTCCTTTCAGTTTAAGGTAGAGACCTTTGTTTTGACATGTAGCTAAAAAATAGTGGGGTTATACTGGCTACTGGAAATTTTAAGTACCGTATATACTCGAGTATAAGCCGAGTTTTTCAGCCCATTTTTTGTGCTGAAAAAACCGCCCTCGGCTTATACTCGAGTCAGCCGCTACGGCACCATGCCTGGCCTGCGCTGGCGTGGCTGCAACCGATCGCGCCTCCAGGGCAGCATCGCCGCCGCGGCTGTCTACCCGCTGAGGGACACACAGGCGACCCCAAGCGGCCTCTTCTTCCCCATTAATGGGCCCCCGGGGCCCCCGCGAGCTCCTGTGTTGCGCGCTTCCAGCTTCGCAAAGAAACCGCCAGGCTCAGGCAGCCTCCCCCACCCCCTAGCCTAGCAGTGAAGAGCTGCTCTGGGGGCAGCAAGACAAAGTGCCTGGCTGCGCCGTGGCGGGAGCCACCGGAGCAGCTCTTCGCTGCTAGGAGGTGGAGGTGGGGGAGGCTACCTGAGCCTGGCGACCCCAAGCGGCCTCTTCTTCCCCATTAACGGGCACCTGGGGCCCCCGCGAGCTCCTGTGTTGCGCGCTTCCAGCTTCGCAAAGAAACCGCCAGGCTCAGGCAGCCTCCCCCACCCCCTAGCCTAGCAGCGAAGAGCTGCTCTGGGGGCAGCGAGACAAAGTGCCTGGCTGCGCCATGGCGGGAGCCCCCGGAGCAGCTCTTCGCTGCTGGGGTGGGGGTGGGGGAGGCTGCCTGAGCCTGGCGACCCCAAGCGGCCTCTTCTTCCCCATTAACGGGCGCCCGGGGCCCCCGTGAGCTCCTGTGTTGCGCGCTTCCAGCTTCGCAAAGAAACTGCCAGGCTCCCCCACCCCCTAGCCTAGCAGTGAAGAGCTGCTCCGGGGGCAGCGAGACAAAGTGCCTGGCTGCGCCGTGGCGGGAGCCCCCGGAGCAGCTCTTCGCTGCTAGGGGAGGGGGCGGGGGAGGCTGCCTGAGCCTGGCGACCCCAAGCGACCTCTCCTTCCCCATTAACGGGCGCCCGGGGCCCCCGCGAGCTCCTGCGTTGCGCGCTTCCAGCTTCACCAACAAACGGATCTGCAAATCTGGTAATCGCTTGCGGAGCCTCGGCACGAACCCCCTTTCCCCGCACTCCCCCCCGCACTCCTCTGGCGGCAGCAGGCGGAGAAAGCCCCACTTCCCCCTGGCTTTGATGGCATGCGTGAGTTGGCTTCCCACTCTTTTTTTTTTAACTCTCCTCTTCCTCCTCCTCCTCTCCTCTCCCCTTGTTGTCTGGTCTTCCCTAAGGAAACTCGAGGGCTCACACTTCCAGGTGTTTCTCCCTGTCTTTCTCCCTGTCAATGATCTTTTCTTCCCTTCCCTTCTCTCAGCCCCATCCTCCTTCACCTTTGTCACCACAATCCTGAACAGATGAAGTTTGTACTTTTCAAGAAAGATTGGATGTTCCTTTTGAGGAGGGAACCTAGTGTGACATCTGTATGTTGACCTACTACTGAGCCATGGCATGTGTGCACATGCAATGGAGGCATGAGGGAGAGCTGTGAAAGAGATGGTGGCTCTCCAAAACAGGATGTACATGCAGCACATACACATGCTTTTTTCTTGCAAGGGAGAGAGTGACTCTGTTTGGACATACAGATGAGGAGGAGGAATCCAGTTTTGAAGGATTTTAACTCTTGTGTTTTAGCTTGGTTGCTGATTGAGCTAAGGTTTTTGTACTTTTAAAATTATTGTTGATACCATATTGGTTTTGTTGGCTCTCTTTTCCACTTACAGAGCTAGTTTACTGTTTTTCTTTGAAATAAATATTCAAAAACATTTAACCTACTGATGCCTCAATTAATGTAATTTTATTGGTATCTATTTTTATTTTTGAAATTTACCAGTAGCTGCTGCATTTCCCACCCTCGACTTATACTCGAGTCAATAAGTTTTCCCAGTTTTTTGTGGTAAAATTGGGTGCCTCGATTTATATTCGGGTCGACTTATACTCGAGTATATACGGTACTAATTCTGTGGTTTGTAAAGTTTTGTTCTGCTATTTCTGGTTAGAATACTACTACTCATCCAAGATAGATACTTTTTACATAAAAAATAAACATAGTTTATAGCAGTTCTTAACTATTACTGCTGTCCCAGTTCACATAATTACCTCCATTTACTCAACATGCATTTGAAAACTGGTAACTGAAATTAAACTTCAATGATTCAAGGCAGGGATAGTAGAATCCTTTTCCCAGCAAAAATGAATCTACCACCTCATAAGAAGTCTGTTCTTTCTTGAACAGTTTTACTCAATGGAGGAAAACAATGATTGTTCTTCATCTTTATATTGCCCAAGATTGCATTTGCTTTCTTTAAAACATCTGGCTCATGACCAGTTTGTGATCTATGAAAACCCACAGTTTTTTCCCCATAAGTATTGCTACTCAATAGGCTCTCCTCATTTCTCTACTCAGATGTTTTATTATTATCCCCTCTCAAAAAATATAGGATGTTCCATTTGTCCCTGTTGAAATGGATCTTTTCGGCTTCTACCAGATTAGAAATTGAGATATAAAACAAGGGATCCTCTCTTTTTTTTTTGCTTGGTTTCTGCTTTCTCTGAAGTGGAAAATACTGTAGATATTCTTAGTCTCTTTGGGAGAAACAGGCTTTCTATTGGAGAAGTCACTTATAAAACAAAGTTTGCTAATCCTTTTTGACCTTAAGCATTTGTGCTGTATACACACTCTTAAAAGACCTTAGTGAATAGGGGAGAAGGCGGAGCTTCGTTTCGGCGATACAGCTGTGATCTCGGGGCTCTGAGATCGCAGCCGATATTTTCGCCCCTGGTCGGTCCCAACGGACCTAAACCGTCCCGTAGAGACGGGGATAGAGAAGGGTACTGTCCCAGGATCCCAGAGATATCGCAAAATCTCTGGTTTGATCCAGGAGAAGCACTTTTGCTGGCGGCGGAGAGGCAGCCTCCATAGCTGCTGAAGTCGGGACAGCTCTGGAAAGAAAGTGGCTGGAAAGAAGTGTGACGGTTGGGTGAGAAAAACTCTTTTGTGTTGTAAATTCACTGAGGTTGGAAAGGGCATCCTGAACAAAGAAGAAATCTGTGAGACTTTTTTTTTTGACTGAAACTGTCTGAGCGGCGTTTTTTAAAGTGATGTCAAATTGAGGCTTGGGGTTTTTTTTTCTTTTTCCTATATTTTTTTTGGGTGGGACTTTAGTGTGACTTTGTAGGTAACCGGATTGAATTTTCTCTTATATATATATTTATGCTCCCTTTGATTTTTTAACTTTCTTTAGGATAGAGGCTCCCTTTGGCTATTTTTTCTTCTTCTTTTTTTCTGTATATATTACTCCTTTTTTCTGGTTGGGGGGGAGGAAGAGCATTAAGAAACTTTGCAACACTGCCAACTAGAGGCTTGAAAGTATTTTATTTGAATTGGAGAGAATTGCAAAAAGACCTCTCCTCAAGGACATCTTAATTTGATAAGATAGAGGGAGAGCACAGCAAAATATTATTACAGGTGCTTTCCTGGACTGTTATCAATATTTCAACACTTGAGGTTTGGCTTTGAAGCTGCTGGAGAAGAGAGTCATAACAAGAGCCTTGGATAAATAAATAAAGTGCAGTGTGCTTTCTTATATATATATATATATATCCCATTCGTCAGCCTTTTTCTAAATTTCAATTCTAGTAATATTCTTATTTCTGCCTTTTATTTTAAAGGGAAAGCCTCAGAGTTTTTTCTTTATTTTTCTTTTTTTTCTTTTTCTTTTTATTGGGACTTTTTTGCTTTTTCTATCCATGTTTTTGGACCACTTTGTTTTTCTTTTTTGATTATTGAGACTTTTCAACTGGATTAAGGTGTGAAGAACTTGAAGGAACTTTTTGTTTTTTCTCTTTTTGCTTTTTTTTTTTTGCTCTTAATCAATATTATTATTTTTGGGTTTGTTTGTTTTTCTCCTTTCTATTTTTTCTTTTTTATGGTGGACTACTTCGTAATTGGATTAGGGTCTAGAAGAACCTGAAGATCTTTCTTCTTCCTTTTTTCCTGTTTCTTTTTTGGTTTCGTGCCTTTTACTATTGGAGTTTTCCATTTTGGATTATAATTTGCTGCTCTACCAGTTGGATTAAAAGTCAAAAAGAATTTGAAGCTTTGGAAGCATTGAAATGAGCAGGAAACCAATACCATCTGGCATTTCTACTTCTACCTCTGCTTCCCCACCAGCTGGAGGACAACATTTAATTCAGACAATGTTGAAGCAAGATAAGGAACAAGAAAGAGTAACTTTACAGATGATTATGCAAGGAATCCAAGATCTCAAGACAAAATCAGAAATTATCGAACAAAGAACACAAAATATTGAACAAAGAATAGAGAAGACTGATGAAAAAGTGGAAAACATTAAACAAATGATGGTCAAGTATGAGGAGAGATTCCAAAAAATTGAGGAAGAAGGAAAACAAAGAGAGAAGAAGATTGGAAATAATGACAGTAGATTAACAGCGGTTGAACAAGAAAAAAGTGGGATGTTGAGGTGGGAGATGGAAAGGTCAGAATTTTATCTCAGATTTCAAAATATAGAAGAGGAAAAAGGAGAAAATTTGGCAGCGATAATGATAGAAATTTTGGCAGATGCTTTGGAAATTACAGAGGAAAAGATGATGGATGGAATAGATGAGGTATATAGAGTCTATACAAGGTATGCGATGAGAAATAAATTACCCAAGGAAG
Source organism: Hydrophis major (assembly GCA_033807585.1). Taxonomy (NCBI): domain Eukaryota; kingdom Metazoa; phylum Chordata; class Lepidosauria; order Squamata; family Elapidae; genus Hydrophis; species Hydrophis major. Next base: position 233,206,169 of record CM066330.1, on the reverse strand, counting down.
TCCATATTAGATTTACCAAAAAATCCATTAAAACGCAAATATTACAAGTAGTAAGAGAGAAAACATTGAAATACAAAGGTAAAGAGGTTGTGGTTTTAAAACAAATACCCAGAAGAGTGAAAGAGATGAGAAGAGAATATCGATTTCTGACCAAAATGCTACTGGAAAATGAAGTGAATTATAGATGGCTGATTCCAGAAGGACTAATGTTTAGGTGGCAAGAGCAGAGACATAGAATTGATTCAATTGAGAAAGCAGAACTTTTCTATGCATAATTTTTTGGAGGAAGAAGAGAGGAGGCAGAGAAAGAGGTCTCATTAATTGAGTTTCAAGAGGAACAACTGGAGACTGAAAAAGAGAAAGGAGCTGTAGGTGGACAGGTAGATAGTAAAGAACAGCGTGAAGTGAGATCCACGAGAGTGGTTAGACCTAAATATAAAGCATAATCATGGAAGAAAAAAAACTGATTACAATGAATATAAATGGACTTAATTCAGCTGTTAAAAGAAGGAAAACTTTTCATAAATTTGAGAAATTAAAATTTGATATAATTTGTCTACAAGAAGTTCATATTAAAAAACAACATGAACAATTGTTAGTACAGCCAAAATTGGGAAAAATATTTACTTCTTTGACTCAATGTAAGAAAAGAGGAGTGGTTCTATACATTAAAGAGGCTATCCCAGCAAAATTGATTTACACGGATGAAGATGGAAGAGTATTAATGGTAGAAATAATGGACAATAATATAAAAATACTCTTGATTGCAATTTATGCTCCGAATGATAAACAAGAAGAGTTTTATAAAAAGCTACACTTGAAAATAATTGGACTGGACTATGTTAATATAATTATGATGGGAGATTTTAATGGAATTGTGGACAATAAATTGGACTATATAGCAACAACAACAAAGCAAAATAGAAAGGCTCTCCCTAAGTCTTTTTTTTAAAATGACAGATGAATTAACTTTAAAAGATATTTGGAGAGAAAGAAATGTTAAAGCTAAACAATATACTTTTTATTCAAATAGACATTTATCATGGTCCAGATTAGATATGATTTGGATCTCAACAGAATTAATATCCAATATTAAAGAAACAAATATTGAAACAAGTACTTGGGCAGATCATAGCCCAATGACAATTAAATGGAAGGGACAAAAAAAAAAGATCGAGATGGACATTAAATAATACTATTTTAAAGGATAAAGATTTTATACAATGGATGGAGAAGGAATTGGCTTTTTTTCTTCAGAGAAAATAAAAAAGAAGATACTTCAACGCAGAATGTGTGGGATACAATGAAGGCATATGCTAGAGGTTTGATAATAGATTATACAAGAAAAAAGAATATTAGGAAAAGGCAAGCTTCTAAGGCCTTGAAAAAGAATTACAGAAAATGCCACAGAAAAAGGATATTAAATTGAAGCTGGATGTAATCAAACATAAAATGGAATTAATAGAGAAAGAAGAACTGGCACAGAAAATCAGAAACTCTAAACAGAATTATTTTGAAAATGCAAATAAACCAGGTAGATGGCTAGCATATAAATTGAGAAAAGAGAAGGAATCAAGAAAAATATTGAAGTTAATAGATGAACAAGGCCAAGTTTGTTATGGGAATAAGGAGGAAAAAGAAATTATTCGAGATTTTTATGGGCAACTATATAAACAAGAGAATATTGATGAGGAAAAAGTTAAACAGTATTGACAGGAAGCTAATTTACCGAACATACCTAAAGAGACTGAATAAATGCTAGAAAGCAATATAACAATGATGGAACTAAATGAAGCATTTAAGAGACAAAATAATGGGAAAGCACCGGGTCCAGATGGGCTTCCAGCAGAATTCTATAAAACATTTCAAGAATCATTGAGCATCCCATTGTTAGAAGTTATGAATGAAGTTATGTTAAAAAAGATGATACCCAAAACATGGTCAAAGGCTTATATTACACTTATACCGAAAGAAGAGACTGACCCACTGCAAATTAAGAACTATAGACCTATTTCTTTATTGAATGCAGACTGTAAAATCTTTGCTTCAATTTTAGCAGAAAGACTTAAAAAATATTTAAATAATTTTATTCACCCAGATCAAAATGGATTTCTGCCAAAGAGATAAATTAGAGACAATATGAGAGTAATCTTGGACACTTTGGAATACTATGAGGCTCATCCTGAAAAGCAAATGGCTTTGATATTCCTAGATGCTCAAAAGGCATTTGACAACGTGAACTGGAGATTTATGTTATTACTATTGGAGCAGATGGGTTTTGCTAAAAAATTTATTCAAGCAATAGAAGCCATATATAATAAACAGACAGCAAGAGTAATGATGGAGGGGGAACTTACAGATTTTATTAATATAAGCAAAGGCACAAGACAAGGATGCCCCCTATCTCCTTTGCTATTTGTGTTGACCTTGGAAGTGTTGAATAGAAATATTAGGGATGATAAAAGCATAAAAGGAATGAAAATTAAGAAGGAAGAATTTAAGCTACAAGCTTTTGCTGATGATTTAGCTTTTATTCTGGAAGACCCGCTAGAAACAGCTCCAAAGTTATTGGAAAGGATAGAGGCATATGGAGAGGTGGCTGGTTTGAAAATAAATAAAGATAAAACAAAGATTTTGACAAAGAACATGCTATTGAGACAGAGAGAAGAACTGGCAGATCTTTTGAAAATTCAAGTTACAAATAAGGTTAAGTATCTGGGGATATATTTGACAACAAGATGTAGCACATTAAAGGAGAATAATTATACTAAACTTAAACAACAGATAACTACAGATTTGAAGAAGTGGGAAAACTTGCAATTGTCATTAATAGGGAGAATTTCAACAATTAAGATGAATATTTTACCTGGAATTTTATTTTTGTTTTAAACAATACCAATTAGGCTTGGAAAAGACTATTTTGAAGATTTAAATAAAATTATGTTGAAGTTAATATGGCAAGGTAAAAAAGCGAGAATAAAGCTAAAGCTTTTGCAAGATGCTAGAATTAGAGGAGGTTTTGGCCTGCCTAATTGGGAATTGTATTATCAAGCTGCAAGTTTGATGTGGGTCAAAGAATGGATAACATTAAGAAAACATAGGTTGTTGACATTAGAAGGGCATGATTTGCTGTTGGGATGGCATGCTTTTTTATGGTATAAGGGAACTAAAACACAGGGTTATTTTAGAAGACATTATGTACGGGAGTCTTTGTGGTTAAATTGGGAGAAGATAAAAAGACAATGTTATTTGAAAATTCCAGTTTGGTTATCGACTATTGAAGCATTTTCCTATCCTATAATTTACAAGAAGGAATAAACAGTTAGATATGGGGAACTTTTGGATGAAAAGGGTGAACTTAAATCGATCCAAAACTTAGAGGAACAAGGTATAAGGATGAATTGGTTTTCATATGCACAAATACATTCAAGGTATGATGAAGATTTTAAAACGGAGGGATTCTATGATAAGCAGACTGATTTAGATAAGATCTTGATGGGTACTGATGAGAAGGTAATTAAAACATTATATGGTTATTTACTGGGAATGAAATTAGAGGAAAAACAAGTCAAAGAAACTATGATTGTTTGGGGGAAGAATTTTGGATATGGGATTGATCTAGAGAAATGGCAGAAATTGTGGTCTCAAAATTATAAAATGACAATGTCAATAGCATATAAAGAAAACTTGTATAAGATGTTTTACAGGTGGCACTTTCCTCCGACAAGAATAGCAAGAATGTTTAAGAACAAATCTGAAAAATGCTGAAAATGTCATCAGATACCCGGCTCGTATTACCATATGTGGTGGACTTGTGAGGATGCTAGAAAATATTGGACTAAAATTCGCATATGGTTGGAAAAAATGACAAAGAAACATATAGACTTGAAACCAGAGATCTTCTTATTGGGAATTTTACCTGATATATATAGTAAAGATTTGAAATACCTGATTGTAAATGTATTAACAGCGGCCAGGATTGTATTTGCTAAAAATTGGAAGAATGAGAAAATACTATTACAGGAAGAAATTATTAAGAAAATATTGGAATGTGCTGAGATGAGCAGATTGACATTTGAAATTAGAGAGAAGAGGATAAACAATTTTATGAAATTTGGGATCTTTTTTATAAATGGCTAGATGATAAAATACGATAATAGAATATTTAGAATGCTAGATAGTAAGAAATATCTTTATTTTGCTATTTTGCTATTATTTTGTTATTTGATATTATATTTATAAAGGGTTTTTTAGGATTGATTTGGTATGATTATATGATTTGTTGAATAATCTGGTTAAAATATTGTTAGCTCATAAAGCATGAATGATTAAAAGTATAGTCAAAAATTTCTTTTTTTTTTTAGTGATATTAGGATATATAAGTTTGGATTGATAATATGAGTTGTTATGTAACATAATTGTAACTGGGACTACAGAATGAATGCACAAAAATGATGAACCAACTGACACACTGGATGTACATACGAGAGTTGAATGTTTTAATGTTTTGTTTGTCTTGTTTGTTTGTAGAAAATTAATAAAATCTTTTTTCAAAAAAAAAAAAAAAGACCTTAGTGAATAGACTACAGGTGTCAAACTCAGGCATCACGTTGCCAGCATGTAACATTTTGCGACATTTTCCCCTTCATGGAGCTGGGGTGGATGTGGCCTGTGGATAATGCATCCAGCCCGTAGGCCACCAGTTTGACACCCCTGGAATAGACAGAGGATTCAATGGATTTAAAGAGCAGTGGACACATACCCAAAGTGGCTGCTTTATTGACTTCCGTGATACGACTAGCTCTAGTGAAAGGTGAAGAGAATTAATTTCATTGTTCTTTTGAAAATTGTGATTTAAGATGGTGCCTCAGTTGAGAGGTTGGATAAAAGAAGCTACAGGACATAATTAGGGACATTTTCTCCCTCAACCAAGAAGTTATCATCTCATACAATACTATCTTCTCTAACCTCTCCATGGGAGACACATAATTAATACAAATATCACTGAATGCTGTTTAGGTTTTTTTCTTTGTTTTGTTTGCCTCAGCGACAGCTCTCCCCACCCTCTTTTATTCTAACATCCTGAGTCCTGCATGACCTTTAGCTGTAACTCTAGATATTTCAGAGACAGCAGAGTGAATGCCTCATGTTATCTGATCCCCTGCCTGATCTGTACTAGGCAAAAGCTACCCTCCAGATGGCAGTAATTCAAGTGGACTTACATCAGGAAAAGTTGATGTTGCTTGAAATTCTTGCCTCTGTGCTGAAGAGATGGAAGGAAAGAATTCTATGAATAAGACTTGGTCAGTTTTTGAGCCCACAAGGCACTTTCCAAACCACACAATTGTCAATCAGCTTTGAATGAATAGAATCAGCTTTGAATTTCAAAGAAAAACAATAGCTTTAACTGAATAATATGCAGAGATCTTGGTCTGTTCTGAACTGGGTATAATGAATGGGAAAAGCGTTATCCACTAATGACAAATATTGTGATTTTAGACCACAATAGTTCTAGTTATGTTTACATTATCACAGTCCCCTAAATGCTGCAAAAAACTAATATTTTATAAGATCATCTTTTTCAGGTTATAGCAGCATTCCCAAGTTGGCACCCTCAAAATGCATTGGGGTGTCCAAAATTCTTACCAACCACACTGGGAATCCCTAGAGCTTCTATTCCAGTAGTTATGGGGGGCATCAGTCTGAGGAAGATAAAATTGATTTTCTGAGACAATATGTGGTAGGGATGGGACAGAAATATATGAGAAAGATAAATATTTGAAAAACACCAACTGCTGCATTTGCTATTCATTTGTATAACAGCTTTCTGTGGAATGGGGGACTCAATCTGCAAAGACAGGTTTAATATTGGGAAGTAAAAATAAATGTGCTTGCTGCCAGAATCACAAAGTACAGAGCAAACATCTAGCAACTGTTTCCGCCTGTGAGTGGCATAAGCAGGGCTTGCATTATTAGTCCCAAATCCAGCATTAAGCCCCTGGCTTTGTCAGAGCAAGACCTATTCTACAGCAGAAAAATTCTTGTCAGCTTCATGATCCATTTGACTAACATCTTTTTGAAAAGACTGAAGACCTGCTCAGCTCCTAAGATTAGGTGAAATTTATATATTCCTGTTTGTATTGTCATTCTTCTTTTGTTATCATGCATAATCTTTTAATATATTGATCAATAAACATGTTTTAGCAACAGCTCTTTGTAGCCTAAAACATCAAAATTCTCCTTTCTACCCAGCTCATAAAAAACAAACAAACAAATGCTTTGTTTTCCTCTGGCAACTGCTTACTTTGATAATTCATAGGATTATTTTCAATATTTGAAATGAAACTCATTTTCCACATATATAATGGGGGCAATATTTAGTTGACTTTGTTAAGCCTGGGTTCCCCAACCAGGGTTAAGGAGACAAGCTAAACAGAATGTGCAGCGTTAGTCAGATAGGCACACAGATAAATGAGTGAGCTAAGCTTGTATGTTTGTTAACATACAGTAAAAATAACAGATACGCTTGTACTATCAAAAATATAGCTTATTCCATTTAGAGTTTATAGCATAGTCAAAATAACAGTCCATTAGTCATGTATCGTTTTAGTCAGTCCATTCAAGGATATTCAATTAGCAAAGTCTGTGTAGAATATCCTATGTCAGTTCACTTACAAATCAGTCCTTTGTCTCTCCTTTTCAGTAAGGGAAAAAACACAGTCTTCATCCAGTAATTAGGGATCATCAAGCCAGAGAGAGCAAGCTGCCATGCCTTGCTTCTTTTATGGTGCTATTACAACCACTCCCTTAATTACTATCCTACAGTTAAAGTTGCAGACACTTTAACTAACAAACTATGATAAGATATTTATTATTTTACCTAAACCAGTTAGGGTAAACAATGTTATCCCTAACAGACTTGATAAACTGAACTGATTTATCAATTTTCCTTCTAATCAATTGCTATAGGTTATGATCCCAAGTACATCTTTAATTGTAGAAAGATTTCACCTTTAAATCAGAATTGGTTAATACACATTTAGTGCTGGTCCACCTGGAAAGCATCATGGATCCGCTGTTAGATCCCTTGCAGTTAGTCTACCAAACAAATAGATCAACAGATGATGTTGTCAATATGGCAACATCTTGAATCCCCAGGGAACTAGGCACAAGTCCTTTTTGTAGTCTTTGGCTCAGCATTCAGCACCATCATTCCAGAAATTCTTCAGTCCAAATTGATTCAGCTAATTGTACCTGTCCCTACTTGTAGATGGATTATTAGCCTTTTGATAGATAGGAAACTAGAGGAAATCAAATCGAGCACCCAGTCAAGTAGCACAGATGACCCTCAAGGCTGTGCCCTTTCTCCATTGCTCTTCTTTCTCTACACCAATGACTGCATCTCTAAGGATCTGTCTGTTATAGTACTGATGTTTACAGATGATACAATAGTCATTGGTCTCATTCAAGACAGTGATGAGTTCTGCCTATAGATGGGAATTGAACAACTGGCTTGTTGTGTAGCCAGAACAATCTGGAGTGAACATGCTTAAAACTGTAAAGATGATAGTGGATTTTAGGAAGAAATCTCCTATTCTACTGCCACTTTGACAGTACAATATTAGAAATAGAATCCTTCAGGTTTCTGGATTCTATAATCTCCCAGGATTTGACATGGACACATAACATTAGAACTTGCATAAAGCTAGGAAATTCAGACTGCCCCGGGAGCTGTTGATACAGTTTTACAGGGGAATTATTGAGTCTGTCATCTGTACTTCAATAAACAGGACAGGTAAAGACTTCAGTAAATAGTTAGAGCTGCAGAAAAAACAATTGCAACCAACTTGCCTTCCACTGAAAATTGTATATTGTACTGGTCAGAAGGAGTGCTGAAAAATTATCTAAAGACCACTCACATCCTGAACATAGTCTGTTTCAACTCCTCTCCCCAGGACGCCACAATAGGGCATTGCATGTCAAAACATCTAGACACAGTAGGACAGTTTTTGCCCTTGTGCATCATTTTGCTGAACACAGTATTGTTTTATGCCTAAGTATATTTACCCAAGTTGTAGGGCTGTATTATTATTATTCTTGTTGTTATTATTATCCTTTTCATTGTCTTTACAACCCGCTCTTATTGGTATATTATATTATGATTATTAATATTCTGTTACTTTGCATATACATTGAGAGTTTGGGCATGAGAGACAAATTCCTTGTGTGTCTAATCACACGGCCAAATAAAGTTATTCTATTCTGTTCCATTCTGTTCCATTCCATTCCATTCCCTTCCGTTCCATTTTGAATTCAGGCAAAATCCAAAGTCAAGGCCAAGTTGGGTTAATTTAGATAATTCTAACATATTTCTGAACTATGCTAAAGGCCCACCCAATCTTCCTTGAGATTCTCTTGGTTTAGGACTTATTCAGGCATGGAAAACATTCTGTTTTTAAAAATCAAGTAACTTTTCCCACAGTATCTATATAAAGAAAAATATTATAAGTTGCAGGAGAAAGAAGAGAACAAAACTCAAATGTAAAGTTGAAGCTTTACGTTTCAACCAGGGAGTAGCTTTCCAGGAACTGAAGACCTTCAAAGGTGGCACTTTTCTTTGATAAAGATTGTTAACCTAGCTAAGAAATATTGACCAGACCTGAATTATTTTGTCCTTAAATCATTCTTTGTGAATATGCAATTTTGTTCAAACAAAGTAAACTTCTGAGGTAACATATCCAGCAGCCAATAACAAAAATTGTAATAAGATTGATGTATAATTTATCTGTAGATAAATGGTATCTACAATGTGACTTCCACAAAAGATAAAACCATTTTTTTCTGACTAATTCCAAATGAACATGCATAGAAGGAAGAGCATTTTACTCAAGCCAAAAAAATCACTGGTGATGATCACAATCCATATGACAGAAGGCATTAATCCTTGCCCCTAGTTGTTTAGATAGGATACCAGGATAATGGCATTGTCACAAAAAAAATATCAGTCAACCTAATTATAATCCAGTCCTGGGATGGAAAGAATAAGCCAGATTCTTCTGTCCTTAATAGTTTTGAGAGTATGACCCAACAATTCAACTGATTTCAGCACACATTTTAAGCAGATTCTCAATGTTTTCCTATTAATATAAGTGGAACTTTAGTGCAAATGCAAAATGTGCCCTTGATATTTAATTTCTAGTTCTCTCTGTGATCATTTGGACTCTAACCAATGTTGTTTCTTTGCAACAGAGCAACTTTGATCCCCCCCCCCTAGAATAATGGGCTCCTACAAATAATAAAAAAGTACACTTCAACTATCTTATCAAGCTACCATTTTCAGTCCTTCCTGCATGCCGGGGTTACCTAAGCCAATTTCCCCCTCCCTCGCCTTTTTAATGAATTGCATTTGAGAGCTATAACCAAGTCAGATGTGATAAAACGCGAGGTCTTTTTGCTGTGCCGTAAATGCTACTCTGGCCTCCAAAGGGTTAATTCATTACAGTCCATTGTCCAGTCAACTTTGTAGCTGGCAGCAGATTAGAGCTGAATGGAGTGGCTGAAATGGGGATGAAAAATGAGCAGAGCCTTGGTTTGCATTAAATATTTAATATTCTCTCAGTGGGAGGTGTCAGGGAAAGGACCATATAATAAATACGACGAGAGACAATTCCATCACTGAGCTCGTCTGTTAATGACCTCATTTGCTTTGACAGAAATGTTGCAAATGCACTGTCTCCCTGTTCAGGAAGCTGCTTTATTTTGTTTTACAATTGGGCTTCCTCTTTAGCCATCTCTCTCTCTCTCTTTCTCTCTCCCCCTTCCCCTCCCTCCTTCTCCCTCTCCCTCTCTGGGTTTAGATGGTAGAAACTGGTTCAGTATTATCCCAGAATGGAGCAAGATTAAGGTTTTATGGAGATCTCTATTCCCTTCCTCCTCTCCCCCACCCTTTTTTTTACACTTTTGGAAAGTATGTCAGACAACACTGAGAAAAATTCAGCAAGACAGCAAAATACAATAAATATTCCTAGTATATTTTGGAGAATTGCTGTTAAACCATTTCCATAACTTCATCTTCCCCACTCATCTCTTAATAACTTAAGGAGAGCTGTGGCCATCAACTGGAAAAGATCTCTTCTTTGGAATTGCAGAGCTTACTCTTTTTTTTTGGAGGACATATGAGTACTCTTTGGTAGCTAAAGGCAGTCCTTTAATTAACTAGATCCCAAACTGTTGGTGCCTTTAAAGATTAAACTCAGACCTTTAAATTGGCCTTGGCCTTAGTGCCCTGGGCAGTTGGTGTAGTTGTAGAATTACTGTCTGAAATTGTTTTTAAAGGCAGCTTCAGATAAATCATATCTCATCATTAGGGCATAACTAGCCAAGGCCAAGGTGCTCCCACGTGAAGACTGGAACTACTAGACTTGAGTCTAGTAGATAGTAATCTACTGCCCCAACTACACATAGGCAGACATGCTGGTGTAAGCTCTATGTTGGAGACAAGCAAGAGGAAGCATTGCATGTGTTCTATTTTAATAACCACACAAGGAAAGCAGGCAGTGCAAAACTAAAACAATATACTTAAAAAACTCTCACACTTCTGGGTATCAAAAAAGTGGAGTTGAAATTTAAGTAAACATAAGCTATAAAATATTGTTTCTCCCTTAGTTATTTTATGCTGCATTCCATGTCAAATATTCCTTTCAGTTAACTAATATCTCGCACTTCCATTAAAACAAAAGTGTGAAATAAAAACATGATTAATTTTGTATTTGCAAAGCAGGCAGTCACAGAACCAGTTGTTAAATCAATTGCAGCCTACCGCTGTATCCTACAAATACGTTGCAGTTTATGTTCCTAGAATTCTCATATTTGGCTGTGTTATTTGGGAGTTTTACAAGTTGTAGAATAGGATATGCTAAATTATAGAATGGAAGACAATCTGCTGAGTAGCTTGTTGGGTTATTTCAGGGCTACCAACACCAAACAGTAAGATGGTTAACAGCACCTTAGCTATTACTAATTATTTACGGCTGTCATAATAAAATAGGTGAAGAAATACACATATACATACTGAGCCACTTTTCAACTGGGTGCATTTTGCTGTGACAATAAAAAGATGGAATTTATAATAAAATCATATCAACTTACAAAATATTTACTATAATGTACTATACAAGAATTGAGAATTGTAAACATCAAAATAATTCACGAAGAAAACAAATTGTAGAATTACTATGTCATTTTTACAAAGGCACCCACCCTGATTCTTGGTATAATGGCACCGTTTCCCCAGTTTAAATCCTATCAGGTACATTGGAACTATAATTATAAGCAGCGTGTCCATTTTCAACTGCTGGGAATTTTGGTAGTTTTAAGCTAAAAGAGATCCGGAAAGTACTAATTTGAAAAAGGCTGGAATGACATCTAATTTCTCCACTGAAAAATATAAATTGAGCCATATCATTAGAATATCAGAGAATATTTCCAGTGCAGACATGCATATTCAGTTCTGTGCTCTCTAGAATCAAGATAAGGATAAGTGAGGCTGACAAGATCTGTGACAGAACAACTGAATGTGATGTGAAACAGCATTCTGCGTTCCATTCTTTTTGGTAAGAATCCCTCCTCTTCGCTTCTGCTAAAATGGAGATATTTGGAAGTGTACAGCTAATTTATATTTATTCAGATGTATTAACAATGAGATATTATCTTCTCTCAATGGGGGTGGGGGGGATCATCAAAAGGATTTAAAGCGTGTTCTCCTTTAATGACCTTGTAACTTTTGGTATTTAACCATAGCAAAAATATCACCAAATCAAATCCTTGGACCACTTTATCTAGCCTTCCCTTGTCATTGATGAAAAATAAAATACATGTATGTTTTAAAGAATTTTGCGAATGTTTTATTCCATTTTACTTCCCTTGCTTTCCCAATGAGTTTCAGGGCACAGCCTTCATTTTATCCACACTGTAGCCTTATGAGACAGCTGAGAATGTAGGATATCAAATGTCTCAATATCAGCCTTCTTTGTATCCTTTCTGTGACCTGTATAGAGTGTCCCAGGCTGTTAAAAACATTTTCACCTTAAATTTTAAAAAAGAAACAAATGACCCGCATGAGCCAAATGAATTTTTTTTATATAAAAAGGCATTCAGAACTCATTCCTCTGAATTCATAAACATTTTCAAAACCTAAGACAAATTAAGAAAATGGGACTGGTTTCTTTCGTTTCCCCTTCCCTCTGTATTTTTTAAAAATGAATGCCTAGTCTTAGTTAACCAAATTCAACATTTCCCAGTGCTTCCCTACAGAAAGAAAATTTGAAAATAAAACCAATGGGAAAACAGAAAGGAGGGAAAGGGGAGGGAGAGAGCAAGCATTTAGGAGAAGCATTAAAATGAGCATTTCCATTGAGGCCCGCAGATGTTGTTTAGTAGCCCCTGGTGTTTTTGTTGTACGTGTGTGTGTATGAGAGAGTTTGTATGTGTGTGTAAGATTAGGGGGACCTTAGCTCTTAGCCCTGGCCAAATGCCCACTTGGGAAATTAATTTGGTTATTGCCTGCAAGCTCTCAGCTGGATATTCTTGTACTGTTCACATTCCGTTTTATAATCCTTGCATGGTTATTTCAGCTTACTTTTAGGAAAGCTCCCACTCTTTACATTATGCAGAGGTGCAATGGTGGAAAACATAATTAAGTTTTCTGTATTGGGCAAAATCTTTTGAACAGATTCAATCTCTAGATTAAAAATGATGGGATATTGTGCACAGCTGGATGAAGAGATTCTCTTCAAACTCTCAGAAATGATAACCAATTTTCCTTATTACTCTAGAACTAATTGGTGGTCAGTGCAAGGATATAGATCTCAGCTAAATATTAATACTTCCTGCAATAAGAATTGATTGACATTGGACCTGACTATCTTTAAAAGTAGAAAGCCAGGATTTGCTAGAAGTATGTATAAGGCTATCTATCAGGGAAATCATGGTTGCATCTTTCGTTAGAGATTAATAAACTGAACAAGAAATTGGGCTAGGTGATTTCCAAGATGGATGTCTCCAAAACCTGCTATGCTCTATGTTGCCTATACTATAAATTTAACTTCGCTTCTTGATACGATTATCTTCATTGCTTGTCTTAAAAAGTTAAAACTATAATTATCTACATATTTATAGAAAGATGATCTCATTGAAATTATAGTAATTCTAAGTAGATGAATATAGAAGTATATAACAAATTTTATTAATTTTACAAAAACAATACACAATCCAGGCATAACAACTTGAAAAATCTTTTCTAATAATAATAATAATAATAATTAAAGAAGAGAGCCAATAGAACATACAAAATAATTCCAAATTGTAATATCAATATTTACATTATCTATTTAACTTCATATCTTATCCAGACTTCTCCTTTTATCCAAATTATATTTCTTGCTTATTAAAATTTTATTGCCTTTCATAAACATACAAAACACAGAACATAGAAAAAACAAAACAAAACTAAAACATCTTTTCTGAAGGCTGCCTGATTCCGGGTTGAAACTCTTCTCACAGACACAAATTCAAACATCATATTCACTTTATATATCCTTCCATATCTTATTATCATTTGCTTTTTTTATATAAATCAATTTTATTAATTTTACAAAAACAGCGCACAAACAATCAAGGCATAACAGCTTATAAATTCTTTTCTTAAAAAAAATAGTGATAATTAAAGAAGAAAATCAATAGAACATAATGATTCCCAATTATAATATCAATATTTACTTTATCTATTTAACTTCATATCTTATCCCAACTTCTCCTTTTCATCCAAATTATTTCTTGTTAATTAAAATTTTATTGCCTTTTATCAACATACAAAACCCAAAAAAACATAACAAAACCTTTATATATCCTTCCATATCTTATGACCATTTTCAATAACATTCTTTGTCTGTTCTATTTCCAACTATCCATTCATCTTTTTTCTTTTACTATACTTCTCCTATACACTAATTGGAGTGACGCCTTTAACTCATTACCCTAACTTAAAAGTACTTCATATAACACTTAATTTATCTTGGGATTCTGTTTAGTAGATTCTAAAATTACACAATAAATTTTATACTCTAAATATACATATAAAAACACAATCTTATGTACCTTCCAGAATCCCCCTTTTATCCTTAATTAGATTCACCCATTGTCTCTAAATAAACTTTTTTTCTTTAGATCTTACTTCCCACCATTGAGGCTTCTCCTCCCCCCCTTTCTCTCTTGCTTATTCTTCTCCTTGCCCTTTTTACCCCTTTGTCTCTCCTCCTCCCTTTTCTTACTCCCTTTCCTTTGCTTTCTAACCTTGCATCCACCTTTCCTCTCATTTTTCTCTTTTTTGGTTGTTTTTTCAAACCTTAAAATCCCCTTTTTCTTATCCTCTTTCTCCTCCTCCCCGGAAAAAACCCATTGTTCATCAAAGATGGATTCTTCTTCCTCTTCTTCTTTGTCCCAGTCATTCTGTTGCATAATCAACTTTTCATAAGTACATAACACCATTTCTAAAAATTGAAATAAAGTGCCCAAAGTCTCTTTTCCATCTTGTTCTTCCTTTTTATATTTTTGATATTCAGTCTTTAGTTCATCCACAAGCGATGCTATCCTGAAAAGAGAAACTTTCCCCAAAACAACCAACCAAGTATTTTTAATCAAAAATAATTCAAAAAAAGTTCCAAAAGTTAATACTTTTCTTCCTTCTTCTATTTCTCTTTCTGGGGTTACTGTTTAATCAAAGAGGTCCAATTATCATATATCTTTCTTTGAGATTCTAGACAATTTCCTCCTTTTTCCATTTCTGCTCCAATTTTTTCCCTCTCCCTTCCCACTTGCAACATCAATTTTTAAATGATCAGAAATCCATACCTCTAATAAGGGTTTTCCAATTTCTTAAATTTTTAAGTCCAATGTCCAAGAACTCTTTTGTCCCTTAACTTCAACTTTCAGAATAGTTCACCTTCAGTGCCCAAACAAATTTCAAATCTTCATCTGCTGTTTCCATGGGGTGGGAGAGTGAAGAAAAAAAAGTTCCCTTTAACAGCTTCTCCACTGCTTTCGATCTTCTTAGGGATACAATGTATCCTCCAGCAATCCAGACAGCTCAGTTCCAGCGAATTTAAAAGATGTTGATTGACCCGGCTCAGCCAGCACTTTCACTTTTCTTGCTTCCTCCAGCACAATCTTACCCGGTTGCTGGCTTCTTCGTGGCAGCCATTGCTGACCGCCGCTCCACAACCTTGGGAAAAAGGGGTTTTTCCGGATGAGGGGGGGTCTGTGATGCCCCCAACCCCCTGTCTGGCTCCCCTCTCTCTTCGGCTGTTCCTACAGGGCAGCCATATCCCCCTGACCCATTTGGATTGGGGGTACCTCGGCGGCAAGTGCAGCAGGAATCACGAACGGTCGCTAATTCCTGCTGCCACCGAAGCCACGCGGAACCAGAAACCCAAATATAGAAGTATAGTACAGGCCTTAGTTGGATCAAAATTAGGGAAATATTCAGCCATGGAAACTCATTGGTTATTTGGAGCTACTTATTTATCTCATCTTTTTTTTTTTGAGGACCTGGAAAAAAAGGATGGGACATATACCAGGTGAATTAATCATCTTAATACACAATTGCCATCTTTAATCAATTCATCAGGTATATTAATTGATTTAAAACATGTGATTGGTTTAAAAGATTTCCTGATTTGGCAATGGATCTTGTAAATGTTGTTATTATTGTTGTTGTTGTTATTATTATTATTATCATCATCATCATGTAAATGTTTATTATTTACAATTGAAATCAGGGCTAGCTCAGGTCAAAAGACAAAATGATGTGCTGTTGAGACTGACAAGTAGGGTAATTAACTTTTATTCAATACTGATAATGGAAACATGTTTATAAGGATATTTAAAACCAATAATAGAGACCATCCCATTAAGATTCCATGAACAGTGGCAATTTAGCTTGGGGCAACAGGGCAGGCAGCCAACATAAAACCCATGAGTCAGTGAAAACATAGAAAGAGAGGGGCACCGAGATCCTCTCTACATCATTTACTAGTTGCAGCTTGAGTCAACTGCCTCCCTCTGCTAAAGAAGATTAATCTTGACTCAAATATTAGTAACAATGGCAAGGATCATCATAAAAGACATTCTATCCCGTTGAGTAATTCCTTTTATTAAGATATGATTGCTATATCACACATTCACACAGCCAAAAATCAAGAAGGAACACAGCACATTGTGTTATTTTTTTTGGGGGGTGGGCAGGATGTAAATATTTCAGAATTGATTTTTACTGTTTACTTACTTGGGCTTTTTTTGGCAAGAAGCATCAGTGAATCCATTAGCTAAAGCTAATTTTTAATATTGAGTTTTTAATTTAAAGTGCAAGCACCAAATAAGAAGAATGTGTGTAACAATATATTTTCTATTTAAGAAACTTCTGATATTGTACACCTGAATTTATCATGACAATCCCTAGGTGCAGTTAAAATAAAATTGCCATATGAAGTTGAATTATAGACAGAATAGAAAGACAGAATGATAGAAAAGTTTGCATTTGAATGAAATGTAACCAGAAGCTTGAAGGTTTCCTATTAAAGAGTTAAATAAAAACTATAATGTCCTTTAAAAAGAAGGGTTACTAAAGTCATCTTTGGCATACAAGTTTGATAAATAAATATTTGTAGTGTGGTTTGAGTATGGAATGAATATGGCATTAACCCTACACACTATCAGTCCACTGTATTTTTTCTTTGCATTTTTAGTGCTTTAACATAAAACACAGGAGAAAAAGTCAGAAATTAAAAAGAAGAAAACTATAAAGGCAGAAAAAGAAAAATCAAGAATTAAATCAGAAACAATAAAAACATGTTTTTGAATGAAGAAATCATTCATCTGAATTTTTAAGGGCATGATTAAACTTTGACCACATGGCCATATTGATAGTCTTTCAATTATATCAGCAGAGTCAGTTTACAAGTTTAAAATTGTAAATCTGGGAACTCACCATCTTTCCAACACTGAAGACTACTTTTTTTCACTTTCTCCAACGCTCATTAAATCCATTATTTTATATATGAATTATATTTTCATATAATGGTAAGTCCTAAATTTCTGATATAAAATTTAAAAGTACATTCACATCATAAATAGGTCTTATATTTGTTACGCCATACTAATAAATGTATAGATAGTAAAGCAAAATGGGGCAATAATAGGACAATAAAAATGAATAAATTTTAGTAAAATATATATTGTATTGAGTTAGTCTGGTTCTATGTCTGCTGCTCTTCAGAGCTACTGGTTCTACAGAGGTGGAAGAACCAGTAGAAACCCACCCCTGCCCTGAGCCATTGGTGTATTCATATGGGATATCCCAACTCTTACTCTAGAATTCTTGCAAATAACAAATATCCATCTTTGCAATATTCTTAATTCCTTTATAAAAATAACACTTTCAACCTGGCAATATCTGATTGTGGCTTGTAGCCTTTAATGAAGAAAATGGTAGAGAGGCCCCTATTGCCTATTTTTCAAGGACTTTATTGAGAGCTGAACGCAACTATAGCCAAATTGACAAAGAGGATCTTGCTGTTGTATCTGCTGTGAAACGGTTTCATGAATATGTGTATGAATGAGCTTTTACTATTATTACCGATCACAAGCCTTTGCTGGGGATTATAGCGGGAGACAAGCCAACCCCCTATATATTGTCACCTAGAATGACTCGTTGGTCGGAGTTCTTAGCTGCGTTCAATTATAAATTGCAACACCGCCCAGGGAAAGCCATTCCCCACGCTGATGCATTGAGCCGTACCCCACTTCTGGAAACCGTCGACGACCCAGCTCCAACCCTCACGACACTCCAGATTGAAACCGTACATTCACCGCCACTAACAGCCAGAGACATCGCTATCGAAACGAAACGAGATCCTATCCTGGTGCGAGTTCTCAGCTGGGTCAAACGAGGATGGCCAATAGAACAAACCCCTGATGACTTCACCCCTTTCAGAAACCGGCAAACAGAACTTTTCTCACAGAAAGGCTGCATCCTATGGGGAGACAGAGTCATCATCCCAGAGCAGTTACAACGAACAGTTTTGAAAGCATTGCATGACAGTCATCCCGGCATCGTGCGTATGAAAGCCCTCACACGAAGCTACGCATGGTGGCCGGGCATCGATAAGCAGATCGAAGCTTGGGTGAAGACTTGTCTAAAGTGCCAAGAAGTCAGCAGTGCCCCACCTAGAGCAACTCCAATGGAGTGGGAAACCCCCCGGGGGCCGTGGTCCCGCATCCACATTGACTTTGCGGGACCTACTAAGGGACATACGTTCCTCCTAACAGTGGATGCCTATTCCAACTGGCTTGAGATCCACAAGATGAAGACTACTACAACTGATTCAGTCATCCGCAAATTAAATAAACTATTCGCAACACATGGACTGCCAGATGTTTTAGTCTCCAATAACGGACCTCAGTTCACGACCCTGGCGTTCGAACAATACTTAGCGGACCGGGGCATCCGCCATGCGCTAACCTTGCCAGCACACCCTGCGGCCAATGGAAGGGCCGAGCGCATGGTCCAATTTCTTAAAAAAACTTTCCACAAGATGGACCATGGGGACATTGACGACAAACTGAACAGAATAATCCTACTCCAACACATCACCTCACACAGCATAACCAACAAAACGCCAGCTGAACTGTTGATGGGACGCAGGCTTCGCTCCCATCTCGACCATCTCCACCCGGCCTATGTGCCAGAGAAACCCTGTGGATCTAGCGGAAAGTGCCGTGAATTCAAGGAAGGTGACTTAGTCTTCACTAAGGTTCTGGCGAACCGTCGTGGGTCGAAGCAACTGTAACCCAAGCCACCGGGCCCAGATCGTACCGCGTACAAACAAGGGATGGGAAAATATGGAAATGCCATATAGATCAGCTTCGCTCTAGGTTGCAACCCAGTTCCCACGACTCCTGTGACCCTCAAACTGAGGGGGGGAGGGGGTATCGAGGGAACCGAATTAGAGATGCTGGATGATGAAATCGAAGAAAGTCAGCGGCCAGGCGCGATCCATGAAGAAGAATCAGGAAGGGGGTGTGCCTCGCCACAGAGAAACACCTCAATGGAGGTGAGCCCGCAGGAACCGGAGGACAACGATGACAGAATTAGCGGCGCTGAATCGTCCTATGGGGATGCGGAACCACCTGCACCAGATAAATCAAAAAACGTTCCACCGGAACTGGACTACAGACAGGAACTGGTGGGACAGCGCAAATCTAATAGGCAATTGAAACGACCTGCATATCTACGCAATTATGTTACTGCACCCCTCAAACGGAACCTGGGGGGAGGGGTGTTATGAACTAATAAAGGCGTTTAATAAAGTTTTAACAACCTTAAGTAAAAAGCAGGGTTCTAATCCTGCACTTCTGATTGGCCGATAATAGCGACATTGGATTGGTCCTTTCTGGGACATCTGATTGGCTGTTAATGGGCCAACTCTCATTGGTTCAAGGGTTTAACACTTCCATGTTTTTCATTGGCTAATAGGACAGCAGCCAACCCTATAAAAGGGCTGCTGCTGCCCTAGGTGATTGCTCTGTTCAGTATGCTTAATAAAGAGTTGAAGTTTACTGTTCACTGCCTCGTCTCCGCTCCTTGCACCCATGCGCAGAACTTAACAGTATCCCACCCCTGGTAACAATTAAGTCAGTTCCCTACCAAAATCTAAAGATGTCGTAGAAACTTTCTAATTGTGCCCAGAATAGCATTTTGACTTGATCACTTGCATTCCATGGAGAAATTGCAAGCAAAATGCCCCAAATCAGGAAAATTGCCTCTTTCTCATTTATTAATATACGATTATTTTCGTGGACCTTTGGAAACATTATATTTATGGAATTGGTTTTATTGAAAAGGAAGGCTTTCCTTTAAGGTAACAAACAAAACAGCATTTCTAGAATATTGGAACATATACAGGTAGGCCTCAATTTATGATAACAATTGGGATTAGAATTTCCATTGTAAATTGGTGCAGTGAGTCATCATGTGACTGAAGTTGATTTTTACTACAGTTGTTAAGTGAGTCATGGGATTGATCATTAAACAAACCCAATTGGCTTTTTTTCCAGAAACCAGCTGGAAGAATGTAAATTGCAGGATGCTAGAACCAGCCATAAATACAAGCTGGTTGCCAAGTGCCCAAATGGCAATCATGTGATCACAGGGTGGTGCAAGACCAGATCATAAATCACTCATAAATTTGAGTCCGTGCTAACTTTGAACTATCATTAAGCATACAATTGTAAGTCGAAGAGTATCTGTAGGCATTGGTCTCCTGCCTCATCTTTGTTTTAGAATTGTGAAGAATTGCTCTTATTCTTCCCTCCTTCACACAGTGAATGGGGTAAAGTGTGTTTAGCATTTTGGGTGTTGCTGGTATATGGAATCTTCATAAAGACCAGGTCTTCCTATGCCTACTTCAGTCCTGTTGAGTTGAGCAGGACTTATTCCTAATAAATGTGCATAAGTTTGCCCTTTGCGGCCTAAATGTGACATTTAGGATTCTGAACGTGTGATACTATTTTTAATGTAATTCTCCTTTCAGTTTCTCCTTTGGGCATGTGAGATTTTCAGTGCATTCAGAACGATTTATGAACTATGAAGCTGAACAGTCTATTAGCCATTTACTGTGGCCTTTCAGGTGATTGACACAGCTGCCCATTTCCAATGGGGCAACACAAGCAGGGACTTTTTAAAGCCTCTATGCACTGATGGGCTGTGCTTGGCTGCCTAGATGGGAAGCTGTGTAATCAGAACTCTGTAGAATGAACCCCGACTTTTAAAAACCAATCTATACTAAATAATGAACCCTACCAGGCTGTGAAAGGTGACCCTCTGCTTCACAAAAGTTTCCATGGTGCTGAGGTGGTTGTAGGTAGGCTTTGCTGCTCAGAAAAAGATGTCCCCTGTTTGGCAGAGCTATCATGAATTGTTCTGATCCAGCCTTAGCAAGTAACGATAAGCCACATACTCACGAGTAAAACCAAACCCCTTTTCAAACAGAGTAGGAACAATCTTTTGTTCACATAGATAAACAAAAATCAAAAGTAATTAGTCCCTACAGACCTGGCCAAGAAATCAGAATTGCTTGCTGTATCTTAAAAGTGTCTGTTACAACTGGCTACTCCCAAACCCCTATTATTTATTTTCCTTGCTGTATCTTAAAAGTGTCTGTGACAACCGGCTACTCCCAAACCCCTACTATTTATTTCCCAGCTAGGGACAGGCTGTCTAGTGTTCATGTTTGCTTTTCTCTTGTGGTTCACCGGTAGCAGGTGTGGACGGCTGAGGTTTCTGAGAGCAAGGACTCAGATAAGGGCCTGCATATGATGCAGCTTGTGGAGTCTGGCAGCAGTGATGCAGTAGGCACGTGTGTGCCGGGATGATCGAAGGAAAGAGCAGCTGCAGCAGACTTGGGAGTAAGGCTGTAAGGTGATGGTCGCTCCCATAAGGGATAAAAGCAGACCTCAGGGATTGGGTTCTTTGCAGGAAGCAAAGATTTCTTTCAACTCCAAGTTCTTGTGGAGTTGAAAGTTCTGGCTTGTTTTCGGAGACTTTTGGTTTTGGATATTTCTCTACAATTAATATTGTGTTCTTGGCAGCCTTTCACAATCTTGAACGGGCTTGCTTTTATCTAGGACAATTAGTTTTAATGACTCTTTGCTGTGAATGAACAGAATTCACAGAGATACATTAAAAAGTTTTGCTTTTATATATAATTTGTGTTTATTTGATTTGAACGAGGCTTGGGTCAGAACATTTTCATTGAGAGCTAGCTTATTGTTTTCCTTTGCTCTCCTCTCCTTTCCTTTCTGTGCATACGCACATCTGGGATGGGTCCCATCTGTTCCTCCCCCTCACTCAGCTCAGGGCCCAGAAGACAGCTGCATCTCTATCTGGGGGAGGATGGAAAACCCCAGCTTTGACTCTGTCTCTGATGCTGTGTTCTTATCAGAACATAGCCAAAGGCTATGAAGATGGGCCAAGCTCTCCGTCAACCACAACATGAATAGAGTAGAGTAGAGTAGAGTAGAATAGAATAGAATAGCAGAGTTGGAAGGGACCTCAAGGTCTTCTACTCCAACTCTATACCATTTCAGACAAATTATTATTTATTCTCTTCTTAAAAATATCCAATGTTGAAGCATCCACAACTTCTGGAGGTAAGTTATTCCACTGATTAATTGTTCTAATTAACATGAAATTTCTTCTTAGTTCTAAGTGGCCTCTCTCCTTGATTAGTTTCCATCCATTGCTTCTTGTCCTGCCTTCAGGTGCTTTGCAGAATAGCCTAAGAAATTTAACTTAGCTAGAACACAAGTCAGTGGCCACACCAAATTACACTGCATCATCTTTTTTAAAAATTTGCTTCTGTGCCTCTGAAAAGTAGGTAGAAATCTTCCTCCTCCTCTTCCTCATATTAACATATTTTCTTTTGCATCCCAATGAATATTTTTCAAAATGTAATGGATTTCTTTTTCCTCCCTTCCCCTCATCCATCCGTTAGAGCCAAACTTATTTAAATTGTAACTCAGTTGAGTTAGAAGATTTTTATCGTCTCAGCAGGGATCCCCACCCCTTTAGTCCATAAATCAGCATCCTTTTTATTTGATTTTCTGATGTCCAGACTAAAAGAGATCCTTTTTTTCTCAAGTTTAACTCTGGCGCTGATGTTGCCTTGCTTTTTGATAGCTAAGAACACAAGGAAGGGCAGCTTTAGGAACTGCTGAAAACTTGATCAGGAAGGATGGGGGCAGAAGGGAAACTGGTAGAAAATGATACTGTTGAAACAACTCTTTGAAATCTTCCAAATCACATTTGATGTGCCAGTTCCTTAAAGCTGAAGCAATACCTTTAGCATCAAATGTGTCTTTTTAGAAGCAGTAAGGAAGCAATGAAATGCAAGAGCAAGTTTTTTTTTCTTTTTTAAGCCTGTGATGTGCAAAGCGATGAGTTTTGTATTAGCCTGTAATGGTTCTAAAGGTAATATCTTTTAAAATGCATTTATCAGTATTTAGATGAGGTTCTCTAATAGCATTCTATTAAAGTGGAACAACTTGCCTCCATAAGTTGTGAATGCTCCAACACTGGAAGTTTTTAAGAAGAGATTGGACAACCATTTCTCCATTTCATGAAATTGTATACGATTTCCTGCCTGAACAGGGGTTGGACTAGAAGACCTCCAAGATCCCTTCCAACTCTGTTATTCTGTTCTGTTCATCCTACCTTTGTTTGGATAACCCAGGCTCGTGCATGCACTCACACACACACTCACAAACTCATTTTCTTTTTATATTTCTAAAGAACCGCATGAGAGAGAAAAAGTAAAGCCTATGACCACAAGAGTTGAATTATTATTATTATTATTATTATTATTATTATTATTATTATTATTATTTGTCAGTTGTTTACAAGATAAGTAAAAACATAGTTATGAATACATGGATACATATAAAAAAAATAAAATATATATATATAAAAGAAACAATAGGATATGGATGGTAGGCATGTTGGTGCACTTATGCACACCCCCTATAGACCTCTTAGGAAAGGGGTGAGGTCAATAGCAGACAGTCTAAGGTTAAAGTTTTTGGGGTTTGAGGAAAAAACCACAGTCAGGTAGAATATTCCAGACATTGACCACTCAGACATTGACCACTCTGTTGCTGAAGTTGTATTTCCTGCAATCAAATTTGATGCAGTTAACCTTGAGTTTGTACTTCAAAATAATATTTAAAGAGGGAATTTAAAAAGTCAAATTAGCAGCTCTATCTGTGGCAGGACAGCCCACGGGGTAATATGGCTGCCACGATTAATTTCTATCCTATAAACAATATGATTATATGTAATTTATAGAAACTCATACTGGATTGGTCTTGTTTTTGTGAATAAATCTTGCATAGTTTGATTTCAGTGTTGTCCATCCAATGTAAAGAGTTGTCTTTTTGGTTAGTAGAAAAAAGTATAATCCTTATATTGTCTTTTGCTTTATTTTGTATACCAAGCTCTAATTTTCCCATTATTTCAGATTGCTTCTAGCTTGTTAGCCCTGCAAGGTAGTCCAGACAAGAAGCATAATCCAGAGTATTAAATCTGTTAATGTAACTGAGCATAATGTTGCAAGCCTAAAACTATTTCTTCCCTCCTCTCTTTTTCCTCTCCAGATAATGAAAGGGTCCCTTCTGCAATATTTCCCATATACTCCCCCCTCTCTGCTGTGGGCTCAGATATCTCTTGCATACTGGTTGTTCTCTCTACAGTACCCCTCCAATCTGCCAAGGTCATTCTCACATACCATTACATAACTTTAGCATTCCAACCTGCAATAATTAGTGTGAAACATTTTTTTCTTGGCAATAGTATTAACAGGTTTTATCACCACTGAGGTATTCAAATTCTCTTTCCTCTGTACCTAGAGTTGTACCTGAGATCTGGATCACTGGCAAGCTATTTGAGGACTGGTTCAATGACTCGCTGGCTCAGTGGTTAAGACACTGAGCTTGTCAATCAGAAATCCCGAGCACCGCATAATGGGGTGAGCTCCCAGTACTTGTCCCAGCTTCTGCCAACCTAGCAGTTCAAAAGCATGTAAAAAATGCAAGTAGAAAAATAGGGACCACTTTGGTGGGAAGGTAAAAGCGTTCCTTGTGGCTTCGGGATTTAGTTATGCTGGTCACATGACCATGGAGACGTCTTCAGACAGTGTTGGATCTTCGGCTTTGTAATGGAGATGAGCACCACCCCCTAGAGTCAGAAACGACTAGCATGTATGTGTGAGGGGAACCTTTACTTTTATGTTTACCAGTGACTGCTCTGTTGCTTTTACTGTACTTATGCCTCTGATCTACACTCTAGTTATTCAGGGTTCTAATCATGAAGAGAAAATCGATAGAGGAGCACTGCACTTGAGAAAGTCACTCATCAATTCATAAACAATTAATTTAGGGAAGCTTTTGAATCCAGGGGCACAATTGGAATTTTTGGAGCAATTTCTGGGGGTGTTCACAAGCCTTGAGTTAGAATGGTTGGGGTGCCTGTCAGATTGTTTGGGGATGTGGGTACTATTGTTTGGGGATGTGGGTACTATTTGTTCTTGTTCTTTATCTCTTTTCTGATTTATTTATTGTTATAGTATTTTTTCTATTTTTTATTTCATTATACAATATCCAGGTTCACAGACCCAGGAAACTATAGATCAATCAGCCCAACATCAATACCCGGGAAGATACTGGAAAAGATGATAAAAAAACAGATCTGCCAACATCGAGAAACAAGTAAAGTAATAACTAGCAGTCAGCACGGGTTTGTTAAGAACAGATCATGCCAAATCAATCTTATTTCATTCTTCAACACAGTGACTAAATTAGTAGACCAGCAAAATACTGTGGACATAATATATTTAGATTTCATCAAGGCATTCGATAAAGTAGACCACAACCTACTTCTTAGTAAGCTACAAAAAAGTGGAATAGATAGTACCACCACTAGATGGATTCACAACTGGCTGGCAAACCGTACTCAACAAGTAGTCCCTAATGGGTCTAAGTCTACATGGAGGGAAGTAAGCAGTGGGGTGCCACAGGGTTCCGTCTTAGGTCCAGTACTCTTCAATATCTTCATTAACGACTTAGATGAGGGAATAGAAGGGGATCTTACCAAATTTGCAGATGATACTAAGCTGGCAGGAATAGTTAACACCCAAGAAGATAGGCTCAAGATCCAGATGGATCTTGACAGACTAGAACACTGGGCCATATCTAATAAAATGAAATTCAATATAGAGAAAAGTAAAGTCCTACACTTAGGCAAGAAAAACCAAAAGGACACATATAGACTGGGTGAAACCAGGTTCAATAGCAGTAACTGTGACAGGGATCTTGGAGTCTTAGTGGACAACCAGCTAAATATGAGCCAGCAGTGTGCATCCGCCGCCAAAAAAGCTAATGCAATCCTAAGTTGTATTAACAGAGGGATACAGTCAAGATCAAGGGAAGTACTAATACCACTCTATAAAGCCTTAGTAAGACCACACCTAGAGTACTGCATCCAGTTTTGGTTACCACATTATAAAAACGATGTTGAGACTCTAGAAATAGTACAGAGAAGATCAACCAGGATGATTTGGGGACTGGAGGCTGAAACATACAATGAACAGTTGTAGGAACTGGGCTTGGCTAGTCTAGTAAAGAGAAGGACCAGAGGAGACATGATATTTGAGGGGCTGCCACAGGGAGGAAGGGGTCAAGCTATTTTCTAAAGCGCCTGTAGGCCAGACAAGGAATAATGGATGGAAACTGAACAAGGAGAGATTTAACCTGAAAAGAAGGAGAAACTTTCTGACAGTGAAAACAATCAACCAATGGAACAGCTTGCCCTCGGAAGTTGTGGAAGCTCCATCAGTTGAAACTTTCAAGAAGAGATTGGACTGCCATTTGTCAGAAATGTTGTAGGGTCTCCCGCTTGGGCGGGGGCTTGGACTAGATGATCTACAAGGTCCCTTCCAACTCTGATTATCTATATCTGTATCTGTATTTTAGAGTCAAATGATGCCAAAATTGAATACATTTAAATTAAATTCACAAAATGGCTTCCTTTGTATCTATGACCAATCAGAAAACACCCATCTGCCAGAGTGCCATCTATCCCCTCAAGATATTTTCTGCCATACTAAAGAAACTTGTGCTGTCCAAAAGCATTGCTGCAAATAAATATAAAGATAGAAACTACAACTTTACAAAAAGCCAGCTTTTTATTTATTTGTTTATTTATTTATTTCATATACTGCCCATCTCACTAATAATATGACTCTGAAGGGTTTAAAAATGATAAAAATAAAAAAAAATAATTTAGAAGAGCTACATAAAGATTAAGGCCAAGGGGACAGATAGCACAGGTGAGTCTTCTTATTCTGTCAACCATCTCTTGCAAAGAGCATTCCAAACTACCAAGCAAAACCAGGGTTTAAGGTCCTTTTGGAAGGCCAGGAGGGTGGGAGAAGTACCCACCTCCAGAGGCAGAATGTTCCAGAGGTGTGGGAAGGGGGGCAGTGGTGGGATTCAATTTTTTTTACTACTGGTTCTGTGGGCATGGCTTGGTGGGCATGGCAGCGGAAGGATACTGTAAAATCTTGAGTAAGACGTGGTATTTGCATGCTTTCAGAACTACTCAAAATGTCCACTACCAGTTCTCCAGAACCGTCAGAACCTGCTAAATACCACCTCTGGGGGGCACAGTAGGAAAAGGTCTTCCCTAGAGAAGACTACCCTGCCAGTTGAAGTACTTTGACAGACAGGATTCACAGCAAGCTTTTCCAGTGTAGCAAGTGACATGGGTTAATCCCATTAGGGTTTGATAACTTCTCGGATACCCTGGATACATGTATAAAGGGCTTTAAAGGTAATGACCAACATCTTGTATTGGAGCCAGAAGGAAACTGGTAACCAATGCAATTGGCACAACAGTGATATTACATGCAATACCAGGGGGTCTCCAGAACTGTCTGCACTACAGCTGTAGTTTCCGAATATTTTTCAAGGGTAGCCTTATGTAGGGCACATATTTATTTATATTATACATTTTTTTAAAAAAAAGTAATGGAGGAGAAGAAGTCTGGTAAGTACAAGGGAGAGTCTGAAATCTTTGTGAAAATTATTGTCCACTCCTGAAATGAGATGACAAGACTTATATAAAAAGGACTTATTAGTCCACCTTACTTTTTTAAGATGGTGGAATAAATTCCAAAAGGTTTTTTTTTGTCTTCCTGTTTTTTGCATGTCAAAACACATTTTTGTTGCAATATAAACACAATGGAAATTCACTTCTTTCCTCCATGTTAGTCACATGGACATTGATATCCCAAAACAAAATCATTATAATAAATATTATTTCTGATAATAAACCCTTTTTAAAATTAAGAACTTCTACAATTTACTGTGATACTCTTTCAAAATGTTCGTATTAATCTGATCATTTATTGCTTTGTAAGGCTATTTTGACAAAAGTTCATTATCAAGGCTACTAAATGCTTTTAAAGCATTGATTGGAGAAATTATAGCATCACCGTCATAGACATAGTGCGTTAAGATGGATAGCGTGGCCTACCCCAGCTGAAATTTCCCCCCTTTTAATTGGATCGATCCCCAGAATAAACAAAGTTTAATTGAATTTAGAGGAAAATTGAGCAGTTCTTTTCACATTCTGTCAATAGACATTATTTCAATAACATGATGATATGCAATGGGGAAAGTTTGTAAATAGTCAGAATGAGTACAGAGTCTGTCCACTAAACATGATCTTCACACCAAGTGTGTTTCACTTGACCTTTCCAGAATGGTTTTGATTTCCAGAAAAACAGATTAAGACATACTTTGGCACTCACATCATTTTGTTAAAGCTGGAATGGTAAGGAAAAGCTGCCCACTTTCTGAAGGAGAAAATTGAAAATGGGCAGAATTTGTTTAGCTGCCCTTGTTTCCCTAATCTCCCTTATTGCAAGGTATAAGCAATTTATACATAAGAGGGCTGTAAACCATGATGATGGAAAGAATGAGCAAATAAAAGACAACTGCAAAACATAAAGAATTCAAGCAAGCCATTCAGCTAGTGAAATGTGTTTTTTCAGTGGTTTGTGATCCAATGACAGTCAAAACAAAGGGCAGGAAAAGTACTTTGTAAATTTTATTGACTGTCATTCAAAGTATTCTTGCATGTATTAATACAAGAAAAAGACTTGAGAAATTCATACTGTACTGTGCTTGTGCAAAAAACAAGGTTGATAAGAAAATATAAATATTAAGGTTTGATTTTAAGAGAAAATATTCAAACCAGAAATTTGAAAAACAACAACAACACCAGACTTGAACAATAAAAGCATAAAAAATAATGTTAAACCTATACCTCTGAACAAAATTGCTGATAGATAGAATCAAAGACAGCATGATGTGGGTGGGGGTTGTCCCCATTACCTGATATAGCAAGAAACAAAGCATTGTAGTGCTTTCCTTGCAGTGGAAGAAACAAGTGGGAAATTTGTGGGCGTACAAACTACTATAAGACTTTCAAATAAAAGAATCACTTCAAACCATACTATCTAAGAACAATGGGGTGCATTAGAATTGTAGATATAAAGCAATCTAGACTCAATATGAAACATAAATGTGAAACTGGATTATATGACAAACATTCAAGGAAAGAAACAAGTAGATCTGAAGCAGAGGTGGTATTCAGCAGGTTCGGACCAGTTCTGGAGAAACGGTAGCAGAAATTTTGAATTGTTCGGAGAACCGGCC